>JAODAL010073603.1:0-14680 GCA_025379985.1 Phyllomedusa bahiana
GGCCCCCTGCCTAAGCCGTCAGAGGTGCCCCATCTGCCTAGAGCCGTCAAGGACCCCCACCTGCCTAGACCGGCAGGGTGCCCCATCCCTAACCTAGGCCCTTTCAAGGTAGAGTGCCCCCATCGCTGCTGTATAGCCGGTCAGATGTCCCCCATCGCTGCCCTAGAGCCGGTCAGAGGTGCCCCCATCGCTGCCCTAGAGAAGGTCAGAGCTGCCCCCATCGCTGCCTAGAGCGGTCAGAGGTGCCCCCATCCTGCTTGTAAGCCGTCAGAGTGCCCCCATCGCTGCTGTAGAGCGGTCCAGAGTGCCCCCATCGCTGCCTAGCCGGTCAGGTGCCCCCATCCTGCCTAGAGCGCGGTCACGAGTGCCCCCATCCTGCAGTAGAGCCGGTCAGGTGTCCCCATCCTGCCCTAGAGCAGGTACGGAAAGTGCCCCCTCGCTGCCTAGAGCCGTCAGAGGTGCCCCCTCGCTGCTTAGAGCCGGTCAGAGGTGCCCCCATCGCTGCTAGAGCGTCAGAGGGCCCCCCTCAGTAGAGCGTCAGAGTGCACCCCATCGCTGCCTAGAGCCGTGTCGAGGTGCCCCATCGCTGCCAGTAAGCGGTCAGAGGTGCCACCCTCGGTGCACTAGAGCCGGTCAGAGGTGTCACCATCCCTGCCCTAGAGCCGGTCAGAGGTGCCCCCATCACTGCTGTAGAGCCGGTCAGAGGTGCCCCATCGCATGTGCCTATACAGAACCGGTCAGAGGTGCCCCCAACCCTGCCCTAGAGCCGGTCAGAGGTGCCCCCATCGCTGCTAGAAGTCCGTTCAGAGTGCCCCCATCGCTGCCCTAGAGAGCCGTGTCAGAGGTCCCGCCTCATCCCCTGCCCTAGAGCCGGTCAGAGGTGCCCCCTCGCTGCCCTTAGAGCCTGGTCAGAGAGGTGCCACCCATCGCTGCCCTAGAGCCGGTCAGAGCTGCCCCCATCGCTGCCCTAGAGCGTGCGTCAGAGGTGCCCCCATCGCTGCCTAGAGCCGGTCAGAAGGTGTCCCCCATCGCTGCCCTAGAGCCGGTCAGATCGGTGCCCCCATCACTGCCCGTAGAGCGGTTCAAGGTGCCCCCATCGCCTGCTTAGAGCCGGTCAGAGGTGCCCCCATCCTGCCCTAGAGCCGGTCAGAGGTCCCCCATCGCTGCCTAGAGCCGTCAAGGTGCCCCCATCGCTGCCCTGTAGCCGGTCAGAGGTGCCCCATCGCTGCTGTAAGAGCCGGTCAAGGTGCCCCCATCCCCTGCTGTAGAGCCGGTCAAGGTGGGCCCCCATCGCTGCCTAAGACCGGTCAGAGGTGCCCCCATCGCTGCCCTAGAGCCGGTCAGAGGTGCCCCCATCCCTGCACTAGAGCCGGTCAGAGGTGCCCCCATCGCTGCCGTAGAGCCGGTCAGAGGTGCCCCCATCGCTGCCTAGAGCCGGTCAGAGGTGCCCCCATCACTGCTGGTAGGAGCGGTCAGGCATAGTGCCCCCATCGCTGCTGTAGAGCCGGTCAGAGGTGCCCCCATCGCTTCTGTAGAGCCGGTCAGCGGTGCCCCCATCGCTTCAGTAGAGCCTGTCAAGAGGCCCACATCGCTGCCGTAGAGCCGGTCAGAGGTGCCCCCATCACTGCCCTAGAGCCGGTCAGAGGTGCCCCCCATCACGCTGTAGAGCCGGTCAGAGTGGCCCCCAATCGCGGCCGGTCAGAGGTGCCCCCATCACTGCTGTAGAGCCGGTCAGAGGTGCCCCCATCGCTGCCCTAGAGCCGGTCAGAGGTGCCCCCATCGCTGCTGTAGAGCCGGTCAGAGGTGCCCCCATCGCTGCCCTAGAGCCGGTCAGAGGTGCCCCCATCCCTGCTGTAGAGCCGGTCAGAGGTGCCCCCATCGCTGCTGTAGAGCCGGTCAGAGGTGCCCCCATCGCTGCCCTAGAGCCGGTCAGAGGTGCCCCCATCGCTGCCCTAGAGCCGGTCAGAGGTGCCCCCATCGCTGCTGTAGAGCCGGTCAGAGGTGCCCCCATCGCTGCTGTAGAGCCGGTCAGAGGTGCCCCCATCGCTGCTGTAGAGCCGGTCAGAGGTTCCCCCATCGCTGCTGTATCGCCGGTCAGAGGTTCCCCCATCGCTGCTGTAGAGCCGGTCAAGGTTTCCCCCATCCCTGCCTAGAGCCGGTCAGAGGTGCCCCCATCCCTGCCTCACTAGGAGCCGTCAGAGGTGCCCCCATCACTGCCATAGAGCCGTCAGAGGGCCCCCATCCTTCCCCAGAAACCGGTCAGAGGTTCCCCCATCCTGCTGTAGAGCCAGGGCAGAGGTGCCCCCATCCTGCCCTAGACCCGGTCAGAGGTGCCCCATCGCTGCTGTAGAGCCGGTCCCCGTGTGCCCCCATCGCTGCCCTAGAGCCGGTCAGAGGTGCCCCCATCCTGCTGTAGAGCCGGTCAGAGGTGCCCCCATCGCTGCTTTGACCGGTCAAGGGGCCCCCATCGCTGCTTAGAGCCGGTCCCGAGGTGCCCCCATCCCTGCTGTAGAGCCGGTCCCGAGGGGCCCCCCATCCTGCTGTAGAGCCGGTCAGAGGTGCCCCATCGCTGCCCTTTGACGGTCAGAGGTTGCCCCGATCTCTGCTGTAGAGCCGGTCAGAGGTTTCCCCCATCCCTGCCCTATAGCCGGTCAGAGGTGCCCCCCCCTCCTGCCTAGAGCCGGTCAGAGGTGCCCCTCAGCCCCCTAGAGCCGGGCAGGGGGTGCCCCCATCGCTGCTTTGAGCCGGGCAGAGGTGCCCCCATCACTTCAGTAGAGCCAGTCAGAGTGCGCCCCATCCGCTGCTGTAGAGGGCAGGTCAGAGTGCCCCCATCGCTGCCCTATGAGCCGGTCAGATGTGCCCCCATCGCTGCCTCTAGAGCCGTCCAATGTGCCCCATCGCTGCCCTAGAGCCGGTCAGTGGTGCCCCCATCGCGGCCCTAGAGCCGGTCAGAGTATGCCCCCATCGCTGCCCCTAGAGCCTGTCAGAGGTGCCACCCATTCTGGCCCTAGAGCCGGTCAGAGGTGCCCCCATCGCGGTCACCGCAGCGATTCTTAAGTATCTGGGAAGGGCCCAGGAGTCATTAACCCTTCACGCTTCAGTTGTTGTCATTAAAGGAGCTATTGAGGGCCCCGTGCGAGTCCAGAGCCGCCCGCCCCGTTGTTATGTTTGCATTGAATGAGCTGTAATTGATAGTGAGTCAGAGCGTTGGAAACCTGTGTGTAAACACAGCGGAGTATACGGCGTATACAGGAGGCGTCCGGCTCACAGCTCTCCGGGTCCCAGAGTCGCAGCAACAACCGGGGCCCCACGTGGATGTCAGCCTGGTAATGCCGGCGATAGATAGCGAGGAAACGGGGGGGGGGGGGGGTCATATGATGCACAAACCGGGGAGCGGGGGGGGAGATATATGCACAAACCTGGGAGGGGGGGGGGAGATATATGCACAAACCGGGGAGGGAGAGGGGGGGAGATATATGCACATACAGGGGGGAGGGGAAATATGTACAGTACGGGGGGGGGGGGAAATATATGCACAAAACCGGAGGAGGGTGGGATATATGCACATACATGGGGGAGGGGAAATAATTACATACTGGGGGGGGGGGGAATATATGCATCAAACCCGGGGGGGGGATATAAGCAAAACCGGGAGGGGGGGGATTATATGCATTTCCCCAGGTGGAGCCGGAGGTGGTGGAAGGGGGTAGGTATTGAGGTATATGCAAATATTTGCGGGGGGGGGGGATAAATGCACATACCTGAGGGGGGCTAATATATATGCAAATACCTGGGGGGAAAGATACAGTGGCTTGAAAAAGTCTTCCTTCCCTTGAACTGTTCCTCATTATTAGACATTACAGCCAAATTTCAGTGTATTTTATTGATATTTAATGTGACCGAGAAACACAAAGTAACAAGAATCTGTGAGGTGGAAAGGGAAGAATATACGCCTTTCCAAGGTTTTACAAATTCTTATCCTGAACAGTGTTGGATGCAAAAGTATTCAGCCCCGGAGTCAGTACTTTTTAGGACACCTCTATCTGCAATATATTCAGCCCTGGAGTCAGTAACTTTGAGACACCTCTATCTGCAATGTATTCAGCCCCGAGTCAGACTTTGTAGACACCTCTACTGCAATGTATTCAGCCCCGGAGGTCCATACGTGTAGGACACCTCTATCTGCAATGTATTCAGCCTTCCGGAGTCATACTTTGTAGGACACCTCTATCTGCAATGTATTCATACCCAGAATCAGTACTTTGTAGGACACCTCTATCTGCAATTGTATTCAGTCCCGAGAGTCCAGTACTTTGTAGGACACCTCTATATTCAATGTATTCAGTCCCAGGATCAGTACTTTGTAGGACACCTCTATCTGCAATGTATTCAGCCCCTGGAGTCAGTACTTTGTAAGACTCCTCTATCTGCAATGGTATTCACCTCCGGAGTCATACTTTGTAGGACACCTCATCAGTAATGTATCACCCCAAGTCAGTACTTTGGCCGGACACCTCTATCTGCAATGTATTCAGCCCAGAGTCAGTACTTTGTCGGAACACCTCTCAATCTGCAATGTATCAGCCCCAGAGTTCATACTTTGTCGGACACCTCTATCTTCAATGTTTTCAGCCCCGTAGTCCAGTACTTTGTAGGAACCTCTATCTGCCAATATATCAGCCCTGGAGTCAGTATACTTTGTAGGACACCTCTTCTATGTGCATTGTATTCACCTCAGAGTCAGTACTTTTAGGACACCGCTATCTGCATAGTGTATTCAGTCCCGGATCAGTACTTTGTAGACACCGTCTATCTGCAGGTGTATCAGCCCTCTATAGTCAGTACTTTGTAGGACACCTCTATCTGCAATGTATTCAGCCCCGAGTCGAGTACTTTTGTAGGACACCTCTATCTGCAATGTATCAGCCCCAGAGGTCAGTACTTTGTTGGACTCCTCTATCTGTAATGTATTCAGCCCCCTGATCCGTACTTTGTATGACACCTCTATCTGCAATGTATTTCAGCCCTGCTGTCAGTAATTTTTAGGACACCTCAATCTGCAATGTAATGCAGCCCCGGAGGTCAGTACTTTGTAGGACACCTTCTATTCTGCAATTATTCAGCCCCAGAGGTCCATTACTTTGTTTGGACACCTCTTATCTGTAATTATTCAGCCCCTGGAGTCAGTACTTTGTAGGAACACCTCTATCTGCAATGTATTCAGCCTGGAGTCAGTAACTCTTGTAACACCTCTATCTTCAATGTATTCAGACCCCGAGCAGTACTTTGTAGGACACCTCTATCTGCAATGTATTCATTCCCGAGTCAGTAACTTTGTAGGGACACCTCTATCTGCAATGTATTCAGCACCGGAGTCAGTACTTGTATGGACACCTCTATCTGCAATGTATTCATCCCCCGGAGTCAGTACTTTTGTAGACACCTCCCTACTGCAAAGTATTAAGCCCCCGAGGCAGTAATTTGTATGACACCTCTATCCGCTGCAATGTCTTCAGCCCCGGATCAGTACTTTGTAGGCACCTCTATCTGCAATGTTATTCAGCCCCGGATCAGTACTTTGTAGACACCTCTAATCAGCAATATATTTCAGCCAGTGGTGTCATTAACTTGTAAGACCCTCTATCTGCAATGTATTCAGCCCCGGAGACCAGTACTTTGTAGGACACCTCTATCTGCAATGTATTCACCCCACGGTGGGGGGGGTGGGGGGGTGGGGGGGGGTGGTGGTGGTGGGGGGGGGGTCAGTATTTGTTAGGACACCTCTATCTGCAATGTATTCAGCCCTCGAGTCAGTACTTTGTAGACACCTCTATCTGCAATGCATTCAGCCTGGAAGTCAGTACTTTGTAGGACACCTCACTGCAATGTATGTCACCCAGGGTCATATCTTGTAGACACCTCTATCTGCCAATGTATTCCAGCCCCCGGAGTCAGTACTTTGTAGGACACCCTCTATCTGGCAATGCATTCAGCCGTGGAGTATTCATGTTACTATGTAGGAAACCTCTATCTGCAATGTATTTCAGCCCCCATGGTCAGTTAACTATGCATGACACCTCAACTGCAATGTATTCGCCTGGAGTCATAACTTTGTAGGACACTTCTAATCTGCAATGTATTCAGCCCCCTGGATTCAAAATCTTTGTAGACACCTCTATTCTGCAATGTTTCAGCCCCAGGGTCAGTACTTTGTAGGACAATCTCTATCTGCAATGTATTCAAGGCCCCGGATTTAGTACTGTAGGACACCTCTATCTGCAATATATTCAGCCCGGAAAGTTCAGTACTTTGTAAGACACCTCTATCTGCAAATTGTGAATTCAGCGCCCGGAGTCATTACTTTGTAGACACCTCTATCTGCAATGTATTCAGCTCCAGGGTCAGTCCTTTGTAGGACACCTCTAACTGCAATGTATACCAGCCCCGGAGTCAGTACTTTGTAGGTACACCTCTTAATCTGCAATGCATTCCACTGGAGTCATACTTTGTAGGACACCTCTATCGTGCAATGTAGTTCAGCCCCAGGGTCAGTACTTTTGTAGGACACCTCTTCTGCAATGTATTCAGTCCTGGAGTCAGTACTTTGTAGGACACCTCTATCTGCAATGTAATTCAGCAATGGTGTCAGTCTTTGTAGACACCTCTATCTGCAATGTATTCAGCCCCCTGAAAAGTCAGTACGTTTGTAGGACACCTCTATTCTGCAATGTATTCAGCCCCAAGGGTCAGTACTTTGTAAGTACACCTCTATCTACAATGTCAAAAAAAATTCAGCCCCCGGAGTCATTAATTTGTAGGACATACCTCTATCTGCAATGCATTCAGCCTGGGGAGTCATTACTGTTGTAGGACACCTCTATCTGCATGAATTCAGCCCCAGGGACATACTTTGAAGTACACCTCTATCAGCGAAATGTTTCAGCCCAGGGTCAGTGCTTGTAGGGACACCTCTAATCTCAATGTAATTCAAGCCCCCGGATTCAGTACTTTGTAGACACCTCTAACTCAATGCATTCATCTGGAGTCAGTTACTTTGTAGGACACCTCTATCCTGCAATGTATTCACCAGGGTCATACTTTGTAGGACACCTCTAACTCAATGTATTCAGACCCCAGGGTCAGGTACTTTGGTATGACACACTCTAGCTGCATTGTATTCAGCTGGAGATCAGTACTTTGTAGGACACTTCTATCTGCATGTTTTCAGCCCCCTGGATCATACTTGTAGGACACTTCTATCTGCAATGTATTAACCCCAGGGTCATACTTTAGACATCTTCTTTCTTGCAATGTATTCAGCCCCCTGGGTCAGTACTTTGTAGGACACTTCTATCTGCAATGTATTCACCACGAGTCAGTACTTTTATGACACCTCTATCTTCATTGTATTCAGCCCAGGGTAGTACTTTGTAGGACACCCTCTATCTGCAATGTATCACCTGGATCAGTACTTTTGTAGACACCTCTAACTGCAATGTATTCAGCAATGGTGGTCAGTAACTTTGTAGACACCTCTGTCTGCAATGGTACTTCCAGTTCCTGAGTCAGTACTTTGGTAGGACACTTCTATCTGCATTGGTATTCAGCCCAGCGTCAGTGCTTTGTAGGGGGGACACCCTCTATCTGCAATGTATTCAGCCCCGGAGTCAGTAACTCCTGCAGGACACCTCTATCTGCACTTATTCATCCCGTGGGAGTCATATACTTTGTAGGACACCTCATTATCAGCAAAGTATTCAGCCCCGGAGGTCGTACTTTTTAGGACACCTCTATCTGGCAATGTTTCAGCCCCGGAGTCAGTACTTTTGTAGGACACCTCTATCTGCAATGTATTCACTGAGTCATGTGACTTTGTAGGCCACTTCATCTTCAATGTATACAGCCCAGGTAGTCAGTACTTTGTAGGACACTTCCTAACTGCAATGTATTCAGCAATGGTGTCAGTACTGTTGTAGACACCTCTATCTGCAATGTATTCAGTTCCTGGAGTCAGTACTTTGTTGGACACGTCTATTTGCAATGTATTCATCCCCAGGGTCATTACTTGTAGGAACATCTCTATCAGCACTGTACTTCAGCCTCCTGGATTCCAGACTTTGTAGGACACTTCTACTCAATGTATCAGCAATGGTGTCAGTACTTTGTAGACGACATCTTATCAGCAATGTATTTCATTCCTGGAGTCAGTACTTTGTAGGACACCTCTATCTCAATGTATTCAGTTCCTGGAGTCAGACTTTTGTAGGACACCTCTATCAGCATGTATTCAGCCCCGATCAGTACTTTTGTAGGACACTCTATCTGCAATGTATTCAGTTTCCTGGAGATCAGAACTTTGTAGGACACCTCTACTGCAATGTATTCAGCCCCGGAGTCAGTACTTTGTAGGACACCTCCTATCTGCAATGTATCAGCCCCGGAGTCCAGTACTTTGTAGGACACCTCTATCTGCAATGTATTCAGCCCCCCCCCCAAAAGAGTCAGTACTTTGTAGGACAACTCTAATCTGCAATGTATTCAGCCCTGGAGTCAGTACTTTTAGGACACCTCTATCTGCAATGTAATTTAGCCCCTGGAGTCATTACTTTGTAGGACACCCTCTATCTGCAATGTTTTCAGTCCCTCAGAGTCAGTACTTTGTAAGGCACCTCTATCTGCCAATGTATTCAGCCCAGGAGTCTGTAACTTTGTATGACATCTCTAACTGCATGTATTACAGCCCCCGGAGTCAGTAAATTTGTAAGGGGGGGGGGTGACACCTCTTCTGCAATGTATTCAGCCCCCGGAGTTAGTACTTTGTAGGACACCTCTATCTGCAATGTATTCAGCCCCCGGAGTTAGTACTTTGTAGGACATCTCTTTGCACTCACTCTCTTCCTCAGACCTGATGTTATACAAGACACTGAACACTCACAGACTTTTTGTGCACATGTGGTGAGGTCTCCTTTCCTCCATTTCATTAGTATTTTGTGGCTTTGCCCTTAAACTGTAGGACTTGGGTCAAACGTTCTGGATCCCTCCACGAGCTTCTCACATAGTGTTGGTTGGGAATTTATGGCCCCTTCCTCCTGACAGAACTGAGTGTCACTGAGGCCTGTTTGGGGTCTCTTAGTCTCGCTGAGGGCCATGTTTGTGGTCTCATCCTTTGCCGCTGAGCATGTTGGGGGGGGTCTCTTGCTCGCTGAGCCATGTTTGGGGGGGGTCCTCTTGCTCTCTGGCCATATTTGGGGGTCTCTTGCTCGCTCCGGCCTTTTCAGCTTTGTCCATACATTATCCAATAGATGAGATCAGGGCTTTGTACGGCCATTCAAAACTGACTTGGTTCTTCCTGAAGCCACTTTTAACCAGTATTGGCAGCAGCTTCGGTCATTGTCCTTTGAAGACCCATTTCCCACCCAAGCGGTAACTTCTGGCAGATGTCCTTGAGAATTTGCCTTCCGTATTGCCACAATCTTCTTTCCTCATATGTCATCTAATTTGTTCGAAGTGCACCAGTCCCTCCTGCAGCAACACAACCCCACAACATGATTCGCCACCCCCGTGTTTCACAGTTTGGGGATGGTTCTTAGGCTTCAAGCTTCTCCCTTTTTCCTCCAAACATAACGATGGTCATTATGGCCCAAAAGTCCAATGTTAGTTCCGTCAGGCCACAGGACAGGTCTCCAGAAATGTCTGTCTTTGTCCCTGTGGCTTTCCTCTGTTTCTTTTGGAGTAATGGCTTCTTCCTGGCAGAGCGGCCTTTCAGCCCATGTTGATACAGGACTCGTTTCACTGTGGATAATGACACAATCTCACCAGCTTCCGCAGCATCTTCACAAGGGGCGACACATCCGAAACTTGGCGTCGCTGCAGCAGATTTTAGGCGCATTTAATCAGTGTGTCCGGAAGTATGAACCTTTCAAGAATCTGGCGTCTGGTCTACCCTCCATAGTAAACTGAATGCGCCGAAAAAGGCGCATTTTGCAATCGCAGCGCATAGCATATCAGTGTTAGTGTATGTAATGTGCCTCAATAGACACATTGCTTTATGGAGGCGCACAGCGTATCATTGCTACTATATTTAATGCACCTTTTTTAGGCGCATTACAATGTGTCGTGCCCGGCATATAATGCGACCTAGTTTTGGTATTTACAGCTCATTTATATCGAGAATATGGCATCAAGAGTATTTTTGGAGCAAAATACACCAAAAAACGGCGCGTGTGTTTTGGGACATGTCGCCCAAGATCTTTTGCTTTTGTTCTTGGGTTGATCTGCACATGTCGGACCAAAGCACGTTCATTCCTGAGAACCCCACCAAGGAAACCCCGCCTCCTTCCTGAGCGTATGATGCCCCCCCCCCCTGACATTCCCATCTTGTTGTAACTGTGTGTATAATTGTTTGTACAGATGAACGAGGCTCCTTCAGGTCTCTGGAAATTGCCCCCAAGGATGATCCAGACTTGTGCACAATTCTCTTCCTGATATCTTGGCTGATTTCTCTAGACTTTCCCATGATGTTACACACAGAAGCAGTGGGTTTCTGGGGTGTATTAAAATTCATTTATTTTATTTGTAAAATAGTAAGTTAGGCCGCTGGCACCTGCCTCCAGAGTGCGTCGGTGAGGGGTTAATGGCGCACACTTTTTTGGTGTATTATTCGGCTGTAAAGTAAAAAAGGGTGTGAACCCGAATCTGTATTATACCATTATTATGGGGCCCCTGCATGAGGAGCGCAGGCGGTATCATGGCTTTATATTCAGGGACAACCGTCCAGATAGTTCTGGCTAATGAGGTCCAGTTGTCCACTGTCTAGAACTAAGACTGTCACCCATAGCAACCAATCAAAGTTCATAGAAACTAATCAGAGCTCATAACAAGCAATCAGACCTAATAGCCACCGATCGAAGCTACCATGTAGGAGTATGACATGGAGAGGGTGGGATGACTGGACAAGAATGCACTGGAGGTGAGAAGACTGGACAAGTATGGCTGGTGTGGAGGTGAGAAGACTGGACAAATATGGCTGGTGTGGAGGTGAGAAGACTGGACAAGTATCACTGGTGTGGAGGTGAGAAGACTGGACAAATATGGCTGGTGTGGAGGTGAGAAGACTGGACAAGTATGGCCGGTGTTGGAGGTGAGAATACTGGACAAGTATGGCCGAGTGAGGGAAAGACTGGACAAGTATCACTGGTGTGGAGGTGAGAAGATTTGACCAGTATGGCTGGTGTAGAGGGGAGAAGACTGGACAAGTATGGCTGGTGTAGAGGGGAGAAGACTGGACAAGTATGGCTGCTCTGGAGGTGAGAAGACCGGACAGATATGGCTAGTGTGGAGGGAAGAAGACTGGACAAGTATGGCCGGTGTGGAGGTGAGAAGACTGGACAAGTATGGCTGGTGTAGAGGGGAGAAGACTGGACAAGTATGGCTGCTCTGGAGGTGAGAAGACTGGACAAGTATGGCCGGTGTGGAGGTGAGAAGATTGGACCAGTATGGCTGGTGTAGGAGGGGAAGAAAACGTGACAAGTATGGCCGTGTGATGGGGAGAAGGACCGACAGATAGGCCGTGTGGGAGGAGAGAAGACTGGACCAATTTGGCTGGTGTGGAGGGGAGCATACTGGACCAAGTATGGGCCTGGTTGGAGTGAGAAGACTGGACTAGAATGGCCGGTGAGGGAGGGGAAAGACTGGACAAGTATGGCTGTGTGGGGAGTGAGAAGACTGGACAAGTATGGCTGGTGTAGAGGGGAGAAGACTGGACAAGTATGGCTGCTCTGGAGGTGAGAAGACCGGAAGATATGGCTATGTTGGAGGAAGAAGAGCTGGACAATTATGGCCGTGTGGAGGTGAGAAAGACTGGACAAGTGATGGCTGGTGTATGAGGAGAATACTGGACAAGAATGGAGCTGGCTCTGGAGGTGAGAAGACTTGACAATTATGGGCTTAGTTGTGGAGGTGAGAAGACTGGACAAGTATGGGCTTGGTTAAGAGGGGAAGAAGACTGGACAAGTATGCCGTTGTGGAGGGGAGAAGACCGGACAATAATGGCCGGTGTGGAGGTGAGAAGACTGGACAAGTATGGCTGGTGTGGAGGGGAGAAGACTGGACAAGTATGGCCGGTGAGTTGATATAAGAAGACTGGACTAGTATGGCTGGTGTGGAGGGGAGAAGACTGGACAAGTATGGCTGGTGTGGAGGGGAGAAGACTGGACCAAGTATGGCTGGTGTGGAGGGATAAAAAAAGTCTGGAAAGTATGGCCTGTGGAAGTAGAGAAGTGACTGGACAAGTATGCGCCGGTGTGAGTAGAAGACTGGACAAGTATGCTGGGTGTGGAGGGGAGAATACTGGACAAGTATGGCTGCTGTGGAGGGGAGAAGACTGGACAAGTATGTCCCGTGTGGAGGGAGAAGACCTGGACAAGTATGGCCGGTGTGGAGTTGAGAAGACTGACAAGTATGCCGGTGTGAGGTGAAAGACTGTACAAGTCATGGCTGGTTTGGAGAGTGAGAAGACTGTACAAGTATGGCTGGTGTGGAGGAGAGGGAGACTTACAAGTATGGTTGGTGTAGAGGGAGAAGACTGACGATTGTGGCTGGTGAGGAGGATGGAGGGAAGACTAGACAATTAAGGTTGGTGTGGAGGGGAAAGACCGACAAGACTGGTTAACTAGGGGCCCTCACCAATTAATGTGTGAAAGCCTGGACTCCAATGAGGGCATCAGTGGAGAGTCCGGGGAACACCTCTGGAGAACCTGGGCAGTGCTTCGTTTCCACCTGGTCTCCGCTCTGACCACTATAGTCCGGCTTCAGATCATTTTATCTCATTAATGAAAGTATAATTGAAATCTTGACACTTTGTTTTCTAGATCATCTACAATTATGGACGGCACAAGTGAGAGCAGGAGACTTGGAGCAGTGAAACTCTCACGGGTGACTTTTCGGGCGACAAATCGGGACGGGGACCCTTCAGCTTTAAAAAACGTAAGACCTCAGAGCAGCATCACCATATAACTATGTACTAAGATGAGGAGAGGCGGAACTGATGAAAAAGACCAGAGACCAGAAACCAGAGACATAGAGCCAAATCCACATGATGAGAGACCAGGAGAGAAAGTTACATCAATCTCTCTCTCACTCACATCTATAGCAGTGGTCTATAGTTTGAGAGAGAAGGGGACTATAGCAGCAGTATATATGTGAGAGAGGAGTGGGCTGGAGCAGCAGTCTATATGTGAGAGAGGAGGTTGGCTGCAGCAGCAGTCTATATGTGAGAGGAGGTTGGCTGCAGCAGCAGTCTATATGTGAGAGGAGGGGGCTGGAACAGCAGTCTATATGTGAAGAGGGAGGGGGCTGGAGCAGCAGTCTATGTGTCAAGAGGGTGGCGGCTGGAGAAGCAGTCTTTATGTGAAAGAGAACGGGACCGGAGCAGCAGTCTATATGTGAGATAGGAAGTGGTTGGAGCAGCAGTCTATATGTGAGAGTAGGGGGCTAGAGCAGCAGTCTATATGTGAGAGAGGAGGGGGCTGGAGCAGAAGTCTATATGTGAGAGAGGAGGGGGCTGGAGCAGAAGTCTATATGTGAGAGAGGAGGGGGCTGGAGCAGCAGTCTATATGTGAGAGGAGGGGGCTGGAGCAGCAGTCTATATGTGAGAGAGGAGGGGGCTGGAGCAGAAGTCTATATGTGAGAGAGGGGGGGGGCTGGAGCAGCAGTCTATATGTGAGAGAGGAGGGGGCTGGAGCAGCAGTCTATATGTGAGAGAAGGGGGCTGGAGCAGCAGTCAATATGTGAGAGAGGAGGGGGCTGGAGCAGCAGTCTATATGTGAGAAGAGGGGGCTGGAGCAGCAGTCTATATGTGAGAGAGGAGTGGGCTGGAGCAGCAGTATATATGTGAGAGAGTAGGGGGCTGGAGCAACAGTCTATATGTGAGAGAGGAAGAGGCTGGAGCATCAGTCCATATGTGAGAGAGGAAGGGGCTGGAGCAGCAGTCTATATGTGAGAAGGGAGGGGGCCGGAGCAGCAGTCTATATGTGAGAGAGGAGGGGGCTGTATCAGCAATCTATATGTGAGAGAGGAGGGGGTTGGAGCAACAGTCTATATGTGAGAGAGGAGGGGGCTGGAGCAGCAGTCTATATGTGAGAGAGGAGTGGGCTGGAGCAGCAGTCTATATGTGAGAGAGTAGGGGGCTGGAGCAGCAGTCAATATGTGAAGAGGAGGGGGCTGGAGCAGCAGTCTATATGTGATAGAGAACGGGACCGGAGCAGCAGTCTATATGTGAGAAAGGAAGTGGCTGGAGCAGCAGTCTATATGTAAGAGTAGGGGGCTAGAGCAGCAGTCCATATGTGAGAGAGGAGGGGGCTGGAGCAGCAGTCTATATGTGAGAGAGGAGGGGGCTGGAGCAAACCTATATGTGGAAAGAGGAGGGGCTGAGCAGCAGTCCTATAAGTATAGAGAAGGGACCGAGCAGCAGTCTATATGAGAGAGGAGGGGGCTGGAGCAGCAGTCTATATGTGAGAGAGAAGGGGCTGGAGCAGCAGTCTATATGTGATAGAGAAGGGGACCGGAGCAGCAGTCTATATGTGAGAGGAGGGGGCTGGAGCAGCAATCTATATGTGAGAGAGGAGGGTGTTGGAGCAACAGTCTAAATGTGAAGAGAGGAATAAGAAGAAGCAGTGTTTAT
>JAODAL010073604.1:0-14680 GCA_025379985.1 Phyllomedusa bahiana
AGAAGGTGATAAAATCATTTGTACTCCTCAAAAAAACAAAAAACAAAGCAATATATTTGAAAAACGTCTTAATTTAGTGTTCCCAACATGTTGAAGGCTAATCTTTGTAGTGAGACAAACCCTTTAAGTTCTTCTCTCTCACTAGAAGCTTCCTCTCATGACAAATACAGCTCTGCTAGTTCACATTTATAGCCGTACATCCTGCTTGGACAGTGTCATTGTCATCAGTAATGTCCCTCTAACAGGCACAGCTAGGAATAGGAGCCAGCAGAGCTGAAATGTCAGTCACTGCTGTAGACCTGTCCACAACCCGGACATTCAGAGGGAAACTGTAGAGGCTGTGAAGAGTGAAGACAGCTAGATAGGACAAGCCCTTTAATTGGTTTCTAGAGGCTCTGTCAGTATACTGTGGTCCTACAGCACAGCAAGGGGATAGAGCAGCCCCCTCTATTTGCTAGGAAATACAGAAATATTGCAATTCATTAATACCAGCTATAAAAGCATACACCATAAACACTTCAAATAGGTGTCGGTCATGTGAAGAATTACAAAAGAAAAGGTAAAGAGCTGCATGCTCTGTTTGTTTGGAAAAGGGGAGTAAGCCACTGCAGACCCCTCTGGCAGGTGATCCCCTGAGAACAAATATATTAGGTATGCTGAAATCCAAATGTGCCACTCTCCTCTTTCCCAATCTCTGCCATCAGGGGGAGTCAGAAGGCCACAATATACATTAGATTGTCGGCTGGTCATGCAAACATCATTGAATTAGCCAATGTGCATAGCCAGCTTTAGGGGCCATTTAAACGGTTTGTTCGACCGGTATTTGTCCTGTTTTCGTGCCATGCACCCGGCTGTAGGGGGACGGCTTTTCTCCACGGCTTACGGAGAAAAGCCCTCCCCCTTCACATAGACTTGTTCGGAAAATGGGGAGAAGAATGAACATGTTCTATGTTTTTGTCTGAAAAACCGCCAGGCGGAAAACCCGTGCAGTGTGGACAAGGCCTTAAAGTTATGGGTGCTACTTGCAAGAAGAGAGCTCACCTGCCTCCTTGCCATCTGCTAGCAGTGATGCACAGGCTGCATGTAAACATTGGCTGCCCTTCACTGATGTAACATGATGACAGATTAGATTTAGGCATCAGATTTCGGCTCTGTCTATCCTGCAGTGGACAAAAAACCACCTGAAAAACAAATAATAAAAACCTTCATAAAACTGAATTTTCTGCCCACTGCCTGTCAAAAGCAGCTGAAAGAGAGGCAGTTTTTTGCCGCGATTTGCTTTTTTTGGCGTTTTTTTGCGCTTGTCTTCAAGTCTGGTTTTTAACGTATGCGTCAATTAAGTCATTGGATGTAACTCCACCCTACAAAAGGGGATGTAAAGCACATTATTGTATTTATATGTGATCTTGTAGTCGTTTTACAGATTTTGGCGCTAAAATATATTTTTTAATGGATTGCGACGCTCATTTTAGCGTCAAAATCCATAAAAAAAAGTATTTTTCGCGACAGAAGTTAGATAACGTTAATAGCGCCAAATCCATGAAAAAAGTATTTTACCGTTAAAGTCCATAAAAGTATTTTAGCGCCAAAAAAACATAAAAAAAAGTATATTTAGCAACAAAAGCGAGATAACTTTAATAGCGGCAAAATCCGTAAAAATAAGTATTTTTAGCGTCGGAAACTAGATAACTTTATTAGCGCCAAAATCTGTAAAGAAAAGGATTTTAGCGTCAAAATCCATAACAAAACAAGTATTCTTGTGGCAAAGTCCATAAAAAACTGTATTTTTAGCATCAGAAGAGCGATAAATTTATTAGCGAAAAAATTGTGAATTGCACAAAAAGCATGACAAAAAAAGCGACAAAAGCATGATCACTTTATTATGAACAGTATGAACGAGGACACATCGGACACTTGTATGCAGAATTAATAACCTGTGGTAACACCCACTATAGGTGGGACTTTAATCCCCTGGGTGGGTTTTCGATGAAAAAATGCAGCGAAACCACGCCAAAAACGCGCCAAAAAGCGTCCCACGCTTTCCGTAGACTCCTGCAGTAAGTTTTTTCTATTTTTTATTGCAACATATTTCAAGAGACGAGCAGCAAATAAAACGAGCAGAAAAAAAGACGTTCAGTGGAGACGGCAGGAGGCATTTACTATAGAAGTCTATGGGACAGATTTACAGGCGTTTTTCTGTGCAGTGGAGACAGAGCCTTCAGGGTGAATTCACCCGGCTGAATGCTGGCGTATAGCGGCCGGGTGTGCCTGGTGTTTTAGAGGTAGACGCTAGCCAGCATGTACTTCTAATGCGCTCTGTACCGACCCCCGGGGACTTTTCTTTTCCCCAGCGCGTACTCAATACTTCAAAATGAGAGCTATGAATTACTATACGCATATAGATTATTGTTATAAAGTATTTTTAGTATACTAATACCCTAATTAAACCAAAAAAACCTTTTGCTCACCCCCCTCCCCACTCGCCTCCGTTCCAGCGCTGCCGCTGTTCGCCTTCTCTGCCGGTCCTCGGTTTACTTCCGGCTTCAGCCAAAAAAACCTTCAGTGGTTGCAGCGGTCAGGTGCCATTTGTTGATGTCACCGTTCGTAGCCTTCACTTTTGAGCGGTGACTCCAAGCAGTGAGATATGATGTTCTGTTTAGACAGAGCCGGAAATAAGCATTAGACCAGCAGAGAAGGTGGACGGCGGCAGCAGCAGCGCTGGAACACAGGGGAAATGATCATTGTGTTTTGCATTTTTTCCTTTTCCTCTTCACCCCCCATGCTTCTCATCATTACTGCTTATCGTCGCCCTTTCCAGTTGATAGCCCCTGGTTTGTGCATGTTATACAGTGCTTTTTGGGCTTTTGTACTGAGCACTTGTCTCAAGCTACTTTATCAGCTTCATGTTAAAGCTCCTTGTTTGTCTCTTTTGACTTCTTCTGTGAGCTTTGATAGCTCAGCAGTGTGAGGATTGCAAGGATGTTCTATGCCGGACTGACTATAAGTATGAGAGGTGTAAGTGTTATCAGCAGGACCTGATAAGTATGAAGAGAGCTTGAAACTCCCTCCGTGCAGAAAAAAGATTAACCCATTGTCCTGTCATGCTCGTGTCACTTCCCTGTGGTCTAGTCTAATGTTATCTATCCCTGTCCACAGAACAATAGAGCAATCATTCTGTCATTGCCTTCTATTGTGAATGAGACTACACAGAGATAAGCAGCACCAGTAGTAAAGTTAGATTATTCTGCCCGGCCAATCTGGAATTGTGTCTCCTTACTAATTAAAGCTAGAAATGGACAATATTTTATATGTAATTCTAAATTGTAGAGGACTGCCGAAATAGGAAATTACTTCCAAAAGTCTAAAAATAAAAAAATATTGTTTTTCAGGGATATTGGAATTATGAAAAATACTCCTTTCTGATGGAAGGCTTCCATTTGGTGCAGTCCCTTCTGAGGCCAGATCGTAGCTCGCCTCACAGAACGGGGAGATGGCAGCGCTTGGACATCCGTCCCCTGTTTGTGCCTTTTGGAGCTCTGAACACACTCGTTTGGCTATATTCGGAAACCGCCATAGAAGTCCATGGGGAGAATCGCGCAAGGGGGGCCATCTCTCCGTTTTCTAAGGCCAGGTCATGGCAAGCTCCAAGTTGGCCTAATAGGGGACTTTAACAAACGAAAAAACCTTGTTAATCTGTGGTCCAGTTGAAGGAAAGCCTCAGCACAACTCCGATTAAATTTATGTTTTTAGTGCTTTAAAAAAAAGTTTAAAAAAACATGAATCTTCAAAAAAATTGAGTGCTTGGAGGTTATAAGGAGAGGCTAAAGGAGATATCCAGCATCATGAATTAAAAGGACTGATTTATTTCAACTAAAGAGACACCTTCAGGACATTCTTGCCTGAAACGCGTGAGCGGTCCTGTGTGTGCGTTTCACCATGTCTCTTTAGTGGAAATAAATCAGTCCTTTTAATTCAAGACGCTGGATACCTTCTTTAGCCTCTTTTGGATTCTCTGCTTGGTGCTCCCAGCTCTGTGCATCTTTATCCAGTGGATGAGCTGGACTTCTCTTATTTGCTTATTTACGAAGTGATTATAAGGGTATGTTCACACAGCATATTTGCGGGGCGTAATTGCGCCGCAATGTGCTTGAAGCGCGCACCACAATTACGGTAAAATATCATACCACTCACCGAGTGCTATGATAAGCCAACATTTTCCCTGCTTACGTGCTGGGGAAAAGAAATTCAATGGGGGTCAGGCCAGAACCCTTTAGAAGTACGCGCTGGTGTGTATTGGTGCGCACACTACGTTCCGCTGTACACCGGGCAAACGCTGTGTTAATTCACCCTAAAGTTGATGTTTTTGTTTTGAATATACAGTGAGAACGTTTTAATCACCCAAAATTTAAAGGGGTTGTCTCACTACAGGGATTGCTCTTTATGTTAAAGATCTTGAAAAAACAAGACACTTTGCAATATGTGTCCATTACCAGTGTCCTACCTATTCCTAGATATCCCCTCTTGTATGGGCTGCATCAGCTCCTCAGGTTGTTATAGCTACAGACCTGTTCAATCTCTCATGAAAGGCTGCCAACACTGGTTGTTATAGCTACAGACCTGTTCAATCTCGTATGAAAGGCTGCCAACACTGGTTGTTATAGCTACAGACCTGTTCAATCTCTCATGAAAAGCTGCCAACACTGCTTGCTATAGCTACAGACCCGTTCAATCTCTCATGAAAGGCTGCCAACACTGGTTGCTATAGCTACAGACCTGTTCAATCTCTCATGAAAGGCTGCCAACACTGGTTGCTATAACTACAGACCTGGCTTCTACTGCAGCCTAGTGGAAGCCAGTAAACACGCCCCTGAATTCAAAATGAAACCAAGAAAACAGGACTGAGGGAAGATGAATGTAGTGAAGTGAGACAAGCCCCTTAAGTGACAAATAATCTAGAGGGGTGGTCTTCTCAGAGAAGAGGGTCGATTTGCAAAGGACAAAGGGCACTAAAGACCCATAACAAAAATTTCTTGTGGTCTTCAGGAGCTGACCTTGCTGTATTGTTTATGTTCTTGATTATGTCGTCACATATTAATGATAAGACCATACGTCTCCTACCTCTTTTCTTTAGGTGGACTTTGTGCTGCTCGGTGGGGATCTGTTCCACGACAACAAACCTTCTAGGAAAACCCTACATACTTGTATGGAGCTGCTAAGAAAGTACTGCATGGGAGATCGGCCGGTCCAGTTTGAAGTTCTGAGCGACCAGTCTGTTAACTTTAGTTATAGCAAGTAAGTGAGCGGCAGATGAACACTTTTCTTAAAGGATTTGCCATTGACTAAGATGGAGGGAACAGGTCTGCTGCCAAGCTCTGCAGTCAGCACTGTCAATCTACTTAGTCAGTTTGGCAACTAGTCTCCCTCTGATCTCTAAGATTTGACAGGACGTAAAGTAAATGATCCACCTAGATCTGTTTTTACTAATTAGAACCAGATACTGAGACATATTTTTCTTTTCCATTCAGTTTTACTTTATGATTGTACTGTTTTTTTTTTTATACTTGACTATGGGGGCAGCCATCTTTCTGTTTACCGCATTTAGAGATATGCTTTACATCAGCCACATGGACATAGGAAACTGTAGCCTGGAGATAACTCATTGGGGTAGATTTATTAATATTGGCCAATACTTAGGGTATGTTCACAAGATGTATTGCGGCGCGTACAGTACACGCCGCAATACATCGTGTGTCTTGGGAGCTCGTGCTGATGAGCGCATACTCCAGAGGCACGGGGGGGGGGGGCGGCGGGACATGCATTACATAGACATGTCACTTATCTCCCCGCGCGTACAATACAGGCGGGAGGACGAGGCGTAATCCATAGTTCTCTATGAGAGCTATGGGTTACCGTAATTATGGGGCGCATTTCCCCGCGTATTAAGCGCAGTACGCCGCTAAATACGCGGCAAAATGCTCCTCAAAATAAGCCGTGTGAACATACCCTTAGTGTAAACTTAAACTAGACAGTTACATAGTTAGTACGTTTGAAAAAAGACACGTGTCCATCAAGTTCAACCAAGGGTGGGGAAAATGTGGGTGAAGGGAGAGAGACAAGGATTTTAAGCCCAGCCGCCCTCCCCACTGGTTAATGCCATAAAACCCACAAGGCAAGAACCAATCTGCTCCAGGGGAGACCCCATCCCTGACCCCAGAGCCGCCACCAGCCTGGATCCAGAATGTTACATGGTCATGTACGGATTAATATTCTACAGTTCCAGGTAGGTATCTAAGCCTTTCTTGAAACTCCCAACTGTTCCTGCTGTGACCAGCTCCTCAGGCGGCTATTCCACAGATTTACAGTTCTTAAAGTGGACAACTCCCTTCTCCTCTGGAGATTGAATCCTTTTTTGTCTAACCGAAGGGAATGTCCCCATGTCTTTTGAGGGGGCTTTACATGAAATAATTTTTCCTCATACAATTTGTAGGGGCCATTTATATATTTAAATAAATAAATCATGTCTCCCCGAAGCCGTCTTTTCTCAAGGCTAAACAAGTTCAATTCTACTAACCTCTCCTCATAACTAAGATGCTCCATTCCCCTTATTAGTTTGGTTGCTCGTCTTTGCACTCTCTCTAGCTCCATTACATTTTTTCTATAAACTGGGGCCCAGAACTGAAAATGTTCTAAAATGTGCCACCTTCATCAAGTGTATGATAAACGTGACACATGTTTAAACTAACGGTACACCATTTATTAGTTGGCTTACTTTCTGCCATCAATCGTACCAACACTTTGTTGCAGTTCTCTGCCTCCATCCTTATAATAGAGGTCTATATTGTAATACTGCCAGTAGTGATAATGAGATGACTTCTGAAAAGTGATATCTTTAAAATGGAAAATGCCAGAATGCTGCAAGACTCTGCGAGATTTCAAAATGGTCTTAATATGTGTATATAATGTGTGTGTGTGTGTATATATGTAATTATTATTTTTTTTTTAAAGCGCCATTGATTTCATGGTGCTGTACATTCGAGGGGGTTACCTGCATAACATAAGTCAAATGAGTACAGTGATAACGATGACTGACTTACAATTGGCACGACAGAGGGAGAGAGGACCCTGCCAGCGAAGGCTTACAATCTACACAGAGGGGGAAAGAGACAGGAGGAGAGGGGCAGACATGTTTGTGGGGTAGCACAGTGGCAGCAGGGTTATTGTAGGGTATAAGCTCCTGAAGAAATGGGTTTTCAGGTTGCTTTTGAACCTGGGGAAGGTGGAGGAGAGTCTGATGTGTTGGGGCAGTGAGTTCCAGAGTATGGGGGGAAGCACGGGAGAAGTCTTGGAGACGGTTGTATGAGGAGCTGATAAGGGGAGAGCAGAGAAGAAGGTCCTGTGAGGAGCGGAGATTGCGTGAAGGGAGGTATCTGGAGATTAAGGCAGAGATGTATGGAGGAGAGAGGTTATGGAAAGCCTTGTATGTCATGGTTAGTAACTTCTAATGGATTTGCTGGGCAATGGGTAGCCAGTGTATGGAATGGCAGAGGGGAGAGGCAGAGGAGTAGTGAGAAGAGAGGTGGATAACACGGGCGGCAGAGTTGAGAATGGATTGGAGGGGAGTGAGGGTGCTAGCTGGGAGGCCACAGAGAAGGATGTTGCAGCACATATATATATATATATATATATATGTATAAAAAAGGGCAAAAAGCAGCACTCCTGGATATGAATCCAATACATAGAAAAAATGGGTGCCCGCAGCAACAGCTCCGATATACAAGCCTCCAGAAAATAAAAAGGAAAAAAAGTCCACGGCACTCTTCAAACAATTCAAGCAAAACAGAGTAGTTTATTCCTCCATGCTCAGTGAATGCGACGTTTCAGCTCCCTCACAGAACCTCTGTGGCTTTGCTGCAATTGTATTGAGCTTTGGCATTCCCCTTCCTCATCATCCCGAGTGGAAATCTTTTGAAACCACACCCCTCATTCTCTGTGCATACACCAAAGGCCAATGAGACCAAGTACCAAGAGCTGAGCTCTGTGATATATAGGGTTATATGATAGAGGAGAGGAGCTGAGCTCTGTGATATATAGGGTTATATGATAGAGGAGAGGAGCTGAGCTCTGTGATATATAGGGTTATATGATAGAGGAGAGGAGCTGAGCTCTGTGATATATAGGGTTATATGATACAGGAGAGAAGCTGAGCTCTGTTATATATAGGGTTATATGATAGAGGAGAGAAGCTGAGCTCTGTGATATATAGGGTTATATGATAGACAAGAGGAGCTGAGCTCTGTGATATATAGGGTTATATGATAGAGGAGAGGAGCTGAGCTCTGTGATATATAGTGTTATATGATAGAGGAGAGAAGCTGAGCTCTGTGATATATAGGGTTATATGATAGAGGAGAGAAGCTGAGCTCTGTGATATATAGGGTTATATGATAGAGGGAGAGAAGCTTAGCTCTGTGATATATAGGGTTATATGATAGAGGAGAGGAGCTGAGCTCTGTGATATATAGGGTTATATGATAGAGGGAGAGAAGCTGAGCTCTGTGATATATAGGGTTATATGATAGAGGAGAGGAGCTGTGCTCTGTGATATATAGGGTTATATGTAATCTTATATATGCTTCTGGATCACCAGTTGCAGATCCAAATGAAGGTATAACTAGCGCTCGTGATATAGAGCAATGCCTTTCTGTTCGCTTTATGGAAAGAATCAGATTCTCATTGATACCATGAGAATTTTTTATTTAAAAAACAACAATAAAAAGCAATCGGGTTTAAAAAGAAGCCTCTACGCGTTTCGCACGCCTCATCGCGTGCTTCCTCAGGAGTTTAAACATATCAGAATATGCATGCTGACTAAATAGTCCCTACAAACCCCTCCCTTTCATTACTCTTAACCAATCCTATCCCATAACAAGGATGTATATAACTCTTATATCCATCGCCGCACGTCACATAAATAAAGGGCGTTTTGCTCTACACAAACCAATAATAGCATAATGCAAAGAACACTTTACAAACTTGTACTCACATACTTAGAATCGTATATTTGATGCAGTGTTTCATTCAGCTGCATCATACCGAAGTGCCGGCGTCTTACCGGAAGCGGAAATCCGCGTCATAGAAAGGGCATCTGCTCGATCACTGTCCGCACTCTAGCTTGTACCGCGCATGCCCTATGCCAGTACTTCACAAGAGATGTTGGAGAGCATCGCGCCGGGATCCTTTTAACTAACTTAAAGGCACAAAGCACATTCACAGATAAATATATCAGTATTCCTTAAAACTAAGTTAATAAAAACCCTACAATCAACAAGATAAAAATATGAATATAAATATGCTATTAAAACCTATTGTATGACTTCTTGGGCCTCATTCAAACCTACTGGGCTCAATGTATTTAATTTAAAAATCCAGTATATTTCTTTGTTAATCAAAGCCTGGAGTCTATCAGGATGATTCTCCGAAATAAAATCTATTGGCTGTACCTTCAAATGATAATCCTTATTCTCATGTTCATCTAACACATGCCTAGGAAGACTATATAGTTTATTGTTCTTGCTTATACTAAATCTATGGTTATTCATCCGTTGGGAGAGTTTGGTAGACGT
The DNA here is from genome assembly GCA_025379985.1 of Phyllomedusa bahiana. Classification (NCBI taxonomy): domain Eukaryota; kingdom Metazoa; phylum Chordata; class Amphibia; order Anura; family Hylidae; genus Phyllomedusa; species Phyllomedusa bahiana. The sequence continues at coordinate 9,624 of JAODAL010073604.1, forward strand.
TCTCCCAACGTACTGCTTCTGGCAGCTACAAGTGATAAGGTAAACCACGTAAGATGATCTACAATTGAGATGGCCCTTGATCTTAAATTTTTCTCTTGTGGAGGTGGACACAAATTCTATACCTTCCTGCAACATATTGCAACACTTACACGTGGGATATTTGCACTTTTTTACTCCTCCACCTTGTTCTTTTTCTTTGTTATTACTATACGGCTTTAATTGTTCCATATTCCTCTGTCGTGATGGAGCAACAATGTTCCTTAGAGTTTTGGCTCTCCTGTACGTTATTCTAGGTCTTAGAGGGATCTGATCTTTTAGGACTGGGTCCAAGCGTAGTATCCCCCAATGTTTTTTGAAAATAGAATATACTTCAGAATGTTGGGATGAGTAGGCTGTTATAAAGTTGTTTTTAAACAGTTCTACATCACTCGCTGTTTTCTTTGAAAAAACGTAATCTCTTTGTGATTTTCTAGAAGCTCTATCTCTTGCTTCTCTTATAAGTGATTTAGGGTAGCCCTTCTCTCTAAATCTTTCAGAGAGAATCGAAGCTTGTTCTTGAAAAACATTGTCTACAGTGCAATTTTTGCGTATACGTCGGAATTGCCCGAACGGCACATTCCTTGTCCACTTTTTGTAGTGATTGCTAGTAAAATGTATAAAATTGTTGGAATCCACTTGCTTAAAGTGTGTTTTCGTGCAGATTCTTCCATTTTCGTGGTAAAGATTAAGATCTAAAAAGTGAATGTCCTTATCACTAATATTAGAAGTGAGGGTGACCCCTGCTGAATTAGTGTTAAGATCATTTAAAAAATTAGCAGCCTCCTCTGATGTACCATTCCATATAAAAAACAAGTCATCTATAAATCTCTTGTAGTAGATAATCTTAGATGAATACCTATTATAATCAGACAATATATATAAGTCCTCAAATTGGCCCATGAACAGGTTGGCCAGCGATGGGGCAACCCTTGTCCCCATTGCCGTGCCAACCTGCTGGTGGTAATGGATACCACTGTATTAAAAAAGTTATTCTTGAGGATAAGGTTAAGCCCCTCCAACAAAAAGGTCCTTTTGTTTTCGGGCATATTCGCATCTCCCTCTAGATACAAACTAACTGCTTGGACGCCTAAGGCATGCTTAATATTAGAATATAGGCCCACGACGTCCATAGTCAAAAAAGAATATGAATCTAACCACTCTATATCTGTCACATCCCTGATGATATGATCAGAGTCCTTCAAGTAGCTCCTCAAGGATGTTACATATGGTTGAAAATGTATATCTAGGTACTTGGATAGGTTAGAAAGTGCAGAGTCAATCCCCGAGACTATGGGTCGCCCCGGTGGATTGACTAGACTCTAGAATCTAGAGGGAGATGCGAATATGTCCGAAAACAAAAGGACCTTTTTGTTGGAGGGGCTCAACCTTATCCTCAAGAATAACTTTTTTGAATACAGTGGTATCCATTACCACCAGCAGGTTGGCACGGCGATGGGGACAAGGGTTGCCCCATCGCTGGCCAACCTGTTCATGGGCCAATTTGAGGACTTATATATATTGTCTGATTATAATAGGTATTCATCTAAGATCATCTACTACAAGAGATTTATAGATGACTTGTTTTTTATATGGAATGGCACATCAGAGGAGGCTGCTAATTTTTTAAATGATCTTAACACTAATTCAGCAGTGGTCACCCTCACTTCTGATATTAGTGATAAGGACATTCACTTTTTAGATCTTAATCTTTACCACGAAAATGGGAGAATCTGCACGAAAACGCACTTTAAGCAAGTGGATTCCAACAATTTTATACATTTTACTAGCAATCACTACAAAAAGAGGACAAGGAATGTGCCGTTCGGGCAATTCCGACATATACGCAAAAATTGCACTGTAGACAATGATTTTCAAGAACAAGCTTCGATTCTCTCTGAAAGATTTAGAGAGAAGGGTTACCCTAAATCACTTATAAGAGAAGCAAGAGATAGAGCTTCTAGAAAATCACAAAGAGATTAAGTTTTTCAAAGAAAACAGCGAGTGATGGAGAATTGTTTAAAAACAACTTTATAACAGCCTACTCATCCCAACATTCTGAAGTATATTCTATTTTCAAAAAACATTGGGGGATACTACGCTTGGAAACCCCGTCCTAAAAGATCAGATCCCTCTAAGACCCAGAATAACGTACAGGTAAGCCAAAACTCTAAGGAAAAATTGTTGCTCCATCACGACAGAGGAATATGGAACAATTAAAGCCCTATAGTAATAACAAAGAAAAAGAACAAGGGGGAGGAGTAAAAAAAATGCAAATATCCCACGTTTTAAGTGTTTTCAATATGTTGCAGGAAGGTATAGACTTTGTGTCCACCTCCACAAGAAAAAATTTAAGATCAGGGCCATCTCAATTGTAGATCATCTTTACGTGGTTTACCTAATTACTTGTAGCTGCCAGAAGCAGTAGTTTTGGGGAGAACGTTTTTACCAAACTCTCCCAAGGGGTTTAATAACCATAGATTTTTGTATAAGCAAGAACAATAAAAATATATAGTCTTCCTAGGCATGTTTTTAGATGAACTGAGAATAAGGATTATCATTTTAAGGTACAGCCAATAGATTTCATTTCGGAGAATCCATCCTGATAGACTCCAGGCTTTGATTAACAAAGAAATATACTGGATTTTTAAATTAAATACATTGAGCCCAGTAGGTTTGAATGAGGCCCAAGAAGTCATACAATAGGTTTTAATAGCATATTTATATTCATATTTTTATCTTGTTGATTGTAGGGTTTTTATCAACTTAGTTTTAAGGAACACTGATATATTTATCTGTGAATGTGCTTTGTGCCTTTAAGCTAGTTAAAAGGATCCCGGCGCGATGCTCTCCAACATCTCTTGTGAGTATACTGGCATAGAGCATGCGCGGTACAAGCTAGAGTGCGGACAGTGATCGAGCAGATGCCCTTTCTATGACGCGGATTTTCGCTTCCGGTAAGACGCCGGCACTTCGGTATGATGCAGCTGAATGAAACACCGCATCAAATATACGATTCTAAGTATGTGAGTACAAGTTTGTAAAGTGTTCTTTGCATTATGCTATTATTGGTTTGTGTAAAGCAAAACGCCCTTTATTCATGTGTCGTGCGGCGATGGATATAAGGGTTATATACATCCTTGTTATGGGATAGGATTGGTTAAGACTAATGAAAATGAGGGGTTTGTAAGGACTATTTAGTCAGCATGCATATTCTGATATGTTCAAACTCCTGAGGAAGCACGCGATGAGGCGTGAGAAACGCGTAGAGGCTTCTTTTTAAATTCGATTGCTTTTTATTGTTGTTTTTTTTAAATAAAAAATTCTCATGGTATCGATGAGAATCTGATTCTTTCCATAAAGCGAACGGAAAGGCATTGCTCTATATCACGAGCGCTAGTTATACCTTCAGGGTTATATGATAAAGGAGAGGAGAGGAGCTGAGCTCTGTGATATATAGGGTTATATGATAGAGGAGAGGAGCTGAGCTCTGTGATATATAGGGTTATATGATAGAGGAGAGAAGATGAGTTCTGTGATATATAGGGTTATATGATAGAGGAGAGAAGCTGAGCTCTGTGGTATATAGGATTATATGATAGAGGGAGAGAAGCTGAGCTCTGTGATATATAGGGTTATATGATAGTAGAGAGAGGCGCTGAGCTCTGTGATATATACGATTATATGATAGAGGAAAGAAGCTGAGCTCTGTGATATATAGGGTTATATTCCAAAATTGTGCTCGAAGACCCCGGAAAGACAAAATCAGACAAAAAGGCGCACAGATAGTGTATTACTTCCAATAAAGCTCTTAAAAGGTCAGGTTCTTTCTATTGCTCACCTGATCCGGTTGTACTCAATGGCACAACACAGTTTTAAGCTTACTTGAATCCTGTCAGCAGCCGGTCCTCCTTTGTGCACTCACCCTTTTGCACATTTTGGGTGTGAGAAATAAAAGCCAAAGAAAGAAGAGGCAAATGAAACTTGTTCAAAAGACCTCCAAAGGAGTTTTTCAGGTTCTTTAATCCCTAAATTAAGATTGAAAGGGGAAAATTTTTCCCATTTGCAAACTTTTTAATATATAAAATCCTTTCACAATACGTAAAAAACTTATTCAAAGGATAATTTTGGGCCCTAAAACCTTTTTTCGAAAACGATTCTCTCACGCTTCATCAGGATATAATGCTGTTTAAAACAACCCTTTTATACAATCAAAAACCCTTTCCCCTTCTTACATACACCCTCCCCTTCCACTTAAAAAAATCCCAGGATCCTATCAAGGTCCTTCCTCCCCCCGGGAGAAAACACGGTCTCTTCATTTCTTTTTAAAAACAAACTTGTTTCCACAATAAAACTTTTTAAAGTTTAAAACCATTTTCCTTTCTCTTGGAGTGGCGTAGGGAAAAATCCGTCCACCGGACGGGAAAAAAACTTGGGGGGAAGTTTTTTACTACCCCCCATCACTTCCCCCAAACCCGAGGCCACAAGCCCCGACGCTGCTCCCCGGGCCCTACTGCCTCCTCTCTTTCCCCAATCTCTTCACGCATTTTAACATTATAAAAACATCTCGATTTTTTAAAAAATATATCTCAAATGCTAAAACCTTTTAAAAAAATTTTAAAACTTATTCAGTCTTGGGTTTTTTTCTCACTTATTCTTATTTCAAAGGGGGGCCCTTAACCATTGGGTTTCCCGCACTTCATTGAGCCCATAGGGGGGAGGGTATTCATTTGAATTCCAGTGCGATTCCTTATTAAAATTAAAAACTGTAATCTATCCATTTTACCTTCCTTTTATAAATCTTGGGTTTTTCCCAATTAGTGTATATTCCCTTTTGGGTTTCTTCAGACAAATGTTGGGGGGGAAATATCATCTTAACCCTTTTTTTTGATGTTTAACCTGTGGTTATTCATGCGTTCGCAACTTTGTGGACGTCCTTCCCCATATTGTTTGCCGCAACCGCACGTAATAAGGGTAAAAAACATAACTGGATTTGCAGAAAAATTATGCCTAATTTTAAA
>JAODAL010073605.1:0-14680 GCA_025379985.1 Phyllomedusa bahiana
ATAAAAATAGTGGATTTTCTACCGGGGGGTGACAAGAGGAGGGCAGGGCGCTAAAGGAGGTAGATGGAGATGAGGAAGACGGGGCAGATGACCCGTAAGCACCGTGGCAGTATACAGTGGAGATGGAGGCAGGGAGCCCCTCGGAGTCACTTGTGCAGATGGCCGCAGCATGCTGATTTGCCTGGTAGTGACAGCCGAATAGTCAGCATCCGGCAGAGGGATGACTTCTGGCTCTCCACCCTATTGGCCCCTCGATACCGGCCCAAAATGGGACCCTTTTTTCCCCAGCTGCTACGAGGGAGGAAAAAACTCAAATACTATAGGGAAATCCTCCGTAGTCAGTTGGCCGCTCCCTTTATGCGCGGCATCGTCCCTCCTCTGAAGGTCTGACCGGGGGGTTCTTCAGCGCTCACGTACTCCTGCCGCGGCTGCTGGGGGAAGGTGGGGGGGTAGGAGCAGTACCAGCTCCATCAGCAGCAACCTAAGTCTGGGTCACTGATGAGCAGCTTCCTTCTCCGCCTAGTGAGGAGGGCAGTCGCCAAGCAGCAGCAGGACCTGGAGCGACCCTGAACCAACAGGTAGGGGCCTACTTGGACAGCATTCTGCCACCCCCAGTTAGAAGATCCACTGGACTACTGGGCAGCCAAACTGGATGTGTGGCGAAAACTTGCCGAGTTTGCAGTGGAGAAGTGTCTGCCCGGCCAGTAGTGTGGCATCAGAGGGGTGTTCAGTGCGGCGGGGGCCATTGTTACACCGAGGAGAACCCGCTTGTCCACGGGAAATGTGGAATGACTGACCTTTGTCAAGATGAATCAGGACCGGCCAGGATTTCCACACACCAATGCCTTAGGCGTCAGATTACATCAGCCATGACGCCTCACCCAAACTTTGAGAAATGAGTCTGGGTTCAAGCTACCTGCTTCAGCCACTATTCTGATGCCGCCACCCGCCTGATGCCTTACATCTGCTGCCAGTTTCTCCATCTGCCTACCACCATTTTTACCAGGGACTGGTATTGCCACCCACCTCCACACTCTGTCATTGTGGAACTGTCTGACCTCATGCTGCTGCTGTGGCTGCTGCCGTAACCTCCACACTGTGTCATTGTGCCACTCTGTGGCCTACTCCTGTTTTTGCCACCTCCAGAATGGCATTGTGCCACTGGCGGACCTTATGCTGTTGCTGTGGCTGCTGCCCTAACCCCCACAACTGTGCATTGTTGCAAATCGTGGCCTACTCCTGTTTTTGCCACCTCCAGAATGTCATTGTCACACTATATATTGGTGCCTTGCTGGTCTGCAAGACATCTTGGTTTTGCCAGATTTATTAATTTCCAGCATTTTCTTAAGTGACAGCATTTTTGAAGTGATATTGATGAATTTTGACCGAATTGTGACCGAAGTGGGGAGAAGGGGCAGAAACATATTGTAAGTAATTGAGGTTTACAAAACCCACAGCTTAGTCACCATGCTTACTATAGCTATCTATCTTGCTGCCTTTTCCTTTCCTTTGCTACCCCCTCCGCCTCCCAAGCAAAAAGTCCACATTAGTCCTTTCTCCTTCCCTTCCCCCCCCTGCACACCAACCCCTAACTACTTACTCACTTTAAACTACCCCAAAACCCCCCTTTTTCAAGGTTGGGAGCAAAACGCTGATCAATTCAAACTGAAACCATTTGCGATCAAATTTTCATTTCCCCCTGCTTCCCGCTGAGGAGCTTTTCTCCCAAAACCCCCGGTTTCCCCCTTTTTTTTCCCCCCTTTTTCCCCCCTCCTTTCCCTTTTTTCCCAAAGGAAAAACCCCACTAACTTGTTGCTATTCGCTTAAATTCTTTTTCCCCGTTCCTTTTTAAAAAAGCTTTGGGGAAAAGCCCCATCCCGGGAAAAAAATCACTGGTGGGCCAAAGACCTGTTTCCCTTTTAACTCCCTCAAATTTCCCAAATCTAAAAGAAACTTGGTCCAGCAATCAAACAAATTTTTTCTCCCGCTCTACCCACGGCGGGGGCCCAAAACTTCACCCCCACCCCCCGACCTGAGAAAAAAGACCGGGTGGAGGTGTTTGGGTTACTTCTCTCTCCAACTGACCCACCAGGTTCCCTTCCCCCCTTTCACCCCCCCCCACTTTCCCCCCCTTTTGAGGTCCCCAAAAACCCCCAACCTTCCCCGCCATTTTGTTCAGAGTCGCGGTTGGGAAAAGACCCCCCCCGGGTCCAAAACCCCCAGTTTTTTTTGGATCATTTTTTGGGGGCCTTTGGGTCCCACAAAACCCTTTTTACTGAAATAAACCCCCTCTCATCATGGGTGTTTCAACATCCCCATTGACAACCCCCTGTTTTCCTTTGGCCCCCTTGCTTTTTTTATAAACCCCCTTCCCCTTTGGCCCCTTTGCAACTTTTTAGACCCCTCCCCAAAAAACAAGGGGTTTGGGAAAAAACTCTTGATCTTGGGCTTCTGGGGTTTGCCCTCGCTTATTTTTAATCTTAAAAATTCCTTTTGGGTCTCTTATCACAACCTTATTTCCTTACTTTTTGGGAACTCTCAGCCCTTCCCGGGACCACCTTTCCCTTCCCCCTTTCCCCAAAAACTTTCCCTTCCCCTAAAAAACTGAGGAAATTTTTTGACACCCCCTACAGTTCCCCTGCCCCTAAATTTTCCCCCCCTTCTCCCTTTTCCCGACCTTTGGCCCTAAAAATTACAAAAGAAACTCTCACAACCATTTCCGGACAATATTGGCACCACTCAACAACCGCACCACCAGAGTAGACGCCCCCGCCTTTGGGCCCCCCAACCCCAACTCGTTTTCTCCAAAACGCTTTCCAGGGGGTGCTTAGGTTGTGGAGAAAGGTTTAAAGGGTACCTGCAGATTTCTTTCCCCTTTAAATTCATTTTCAGGGCTTACCACTGCCCTTCACGCGCCAAACAAGAAAAATTTCACCTCCCCCATCTAAACCCTTAAAAACAACAACCCCAAAACCCCGTTTTTACAAAAATTCCACTCCCCCTCAGGCCCAAAAATCAGACCCCGGGCATGACCTCTGTGTGAAGAAATGGCCCCTCAAATTCAAAGCAAAATTGACAGTAAATTTGGCATGAAAATTTATCCCAAAAACCAAGCAGAAACCATTCCCCGTCCCCCCCCCCGCACGTTTCCCCTAAACTGCTTTCAGCCTTTACCCACATTAGGGAAAAGAAGTGTCAGGCTCTGCTGTCCCGCGCGCCCCACCATGCTCTAGGACCCCAATTTCCCCCCACCCTTTTCCCGTCCCATTTTTTTCCACTTTTCCCCTCCAACCCCCCACTACCAAATTTTAAAACCCCTCTCTTCTCCCTGGTATTTCCCCTCCTCCTTTAAACACGCTATTATAAAACCCCCCAAATGAAAAAACCCCCTCTGGACCCGTCCTGTGGGCCAACAACTACCCGACCGTCCTCTTTTAAAATGCCCCTTCCCCTTAAACTCCCGGAAAGCTTGGTCTAAATTTTAGCCTCCCCTCCCCCTTTCTTCTGCTAACTCTCTTTTTTCGAACCCCTGCAAATTTTGGGTTTCCCCACCCTACACCCCCACAGAAATGCCCCTAAAATAAAGTCCCCCAAAGATCTCCCAAAAAAGCAAAATCCCCAGGGAAATACTATTGTTGCTTCTTTTGGGTCTCTCTGCAGCATTTTTACCTTTTTGATCACCCCCTCCCCTTTAACATGCTCACGCCATCGGTATCCCGGGCAACCCCCTCTCTCTTGGTTCTTTCCTACCTCTCTGACCGCCCTTCAAAGGGTTCATTTTTGGGTTTTACCTTTCCCTCTTTCCCCTTGCTGTTGGGGTTCCAAAAGGGGTCCGTTCTTGGGGCCTCTTCCCCTTTTCATTGGACACAACCCCCCCTTGGGGCAAAACCCTCACAGATTCAGCTTCCCGTACCCTCTCTCGTGAGACTAATATACCCCCTCCTTGGGAAAAAACCCCCTGCCCCGCTAAAAACACCCGTGGGTGTTGTCCGTTTCTTGACATATGTCCTTCCCCGGGAAACTTAAACTAAAAACCCATAAAACGAATTCTAGTCATCCCCCCATCTACTAACCTCCCCCCCCTTGCTACTTGTGGTGTGTGTGGCCCCCCATTTCTCCCAGGCAGCCCGGCCCCCTGTCTTGGGGTTTTTAAAAAGACTGGGAACTTCCTTCCCCCCCATATATCCAATCCCCTTTTCCCGCCCCGTACCCGCACCTGAAATTTTTCCCCTTTTTTCAATGTGGAAACAACTAAAACTCTCCTTGCTGCTCTTATTCCCTTTCCCCGTCTTGACTACTTTTAAATCCTTTTCCATTCGGGTCTCCCATCTGTTTAAACCCCCCTCCCCCCTCCAATCTGTCCCGAATGCCCGCAGCCAGGTTGGTTTTTTTCTTCTAGCCCCTTATCAATGCCTTTCCCCGTGTCTTCCCCTGCACTGGTTGCCCCCTTCAGTAAAGGGTCAGTATAAACTAATCACTTTAACCATAAAGCCTCCACAGTGGTGCACCCCCCTACATCCCCTCCCCCATCTTGTCTACCACCCCTACCCCCCCCTCCCCTCTGCCCACTGATTAAAATTACACACCTCACTCATCCGAAACCCTTCCCCTGCCCGGGCTAAAAAATTTTGACGGATTCCCAAATTTTCTGGAAAAAGTTAAACCCATGTGAACAGGGACACTCCCAACAACCCTTTGCAGTTTTTTAAAGGGGGCTCTGAAAAAACCCAAACTTTTTAGACAACCCATCAATTCCCTAATTGTTAAAGCCCCCAAATTTTGGTACCCATTTATCACTTCCAAAAATTTAGACCCACAGGCACTTTTCTGTTTTAAAAGTGTATGGTTGGGATGGAGGTTTCCCTCCCCCTTTTTTTGGGATACTACCCCATATTTTTGTAAACCCCTGGCTGGGCCCTTTTAAACCAAAACCCCCTTTTAACCCCTTTTTTTCACCCAAACACCCCAATAGGAAATTTTAAAACTTTTGGAGCCGGGCCCCCAACCCCGGGGGCTTTTTTGTTTCCCTAAACTTTTTTTATAATGTAATGTCGAAATTTTTTGTGCTTATTTCCCCCTTTAAAAGTGAAATGCTGCGGAAATTTTTTGGGGCTATAAAATAAAGATTTTTTTATTATTATTATTAAATTTTTATTGTTGGGCCCCTGTTGACCTTATTGTGTTGGGTTGGCTGCTTCCGTAACCGACACACTGTTGGCATTTTGCCACTCTGTGCCTACTCCTGTTTTTTGCCACCTCCAAATGTCATTGTGCCACTGTCACCTCATGCTGCTGCTGTGGCTGCCGCCGAAACCCGCCACACTGTGTCATTGTGCCACTCTGTGGCCTACTCCTGTTTTTGCCCCCTCCCAGAATGTCATTGTGCCACTGTCTGACCTCATGCTGTGCTGTGGCTGCTCGTAACCTCCTCACTGGGGTCATTGTGGCCACTCTGTGGCCCTACCCTGTTTTTGCCACCTCCAAAGGGTCATTGCCACTGTCCTGACCTCATGTTGCTGCTTTTGGCTGCTGCCGTAACCAAACACACGTGTCATTGTGCAACTCTGTGGCCTACTCCTGTTTGTGCCACCTCCACACCTTTCATTGTGCCACTGTCTGACCCCCATGCTGCTGCTGTGGCTGCTGCCGTACCTACACACGTGTCATTGTGCCCTTCTGTGGCCTACTCCTGTTTTTTACCACCTCCAGAATGTCATTGTGCCACTGTCTGACCTCATGCTGTTGCTGCCATCACCCCACACTCTGTAAATTGTGCCACTCTGTCCTACTCCTGTTTTTGCCACCTCCAAATGTCATTGTGCCACTGCCCTGACCTCATGCTGCTGCTGTGGGCTGCTGCCGTAACCTACACACTGTGTCATTGTGCAACTCTGTGGCCTACTACTGTTTTTGCCACCTCCAGAATGTCATTGTGCCACTGTCTGACCTCATGCTGCTGCTTTGGGCTGCTGCCGAAAACCTCCACACTGTGCCCATTGTGCCACTCGTGGCCTACTCCCTTTTTGCCACCTCCAGAATGTCATTGTGCCACTGTCTGACCTCATGCTGCTGCTGTGGCTGCTGCCGTAACCTCCACACTGTGTCATTTTGCCACTCTGTGGCTTACTCCTGTTTTTGCCAACTCCAGAATGTCATTGTGCCACTCATCTGACCTCAGGGCTGCCGGTGGCTCCCGGGCCGTCACCCCCACATCTGTCATTTTTTGTTGCCACCTTGGGCCCCTCAGTTTTGTTTTTTTTTTTTTTGCTGTCGCTGCCAGATTTATCAGGTTTAAAAAACCCCCTTCATTTTTTTGGTCAGTTTTGCCCTTTTAAAAGTGCCCCGGGGAAATTTTTTATAGTAAAAGCGATTCTAAGAGGGGCGGCAGTAAAATTCCGGTGCATACTAAAACACAACATTGTTTGAAGCCCAAAAACCAAGCCCCCCTTGCATATTTAAGATGGCAAAAACATTAACAGCCCCCTGCGGCCCCCTTTACACCCTTTGGAAATAGTTTTTTTTTTAAAACGCGATTGTGAATTATTGGGCCACCGAAAAAAATTTTGTGGGAAAAAATTGGGGCCAAAAGTTCAGTTTAAAATTTTTTGAGAAATTTTTCCCCCTTTTCTCCCCAAGGGTTCTTGTTTGGGTTTGAGTAGGTCATTAAAATTCATCCCAAAATAACATTTTGAAAAACCCTACCCCAACAGTGGGTTTGGGTTTTCGTCAGAAAACAACCTTAGTTGGGAATTTGGCCCCCGGGAAAAGGGTTCAGGGGGCCCCCCCTGTCCTCAAACCCCCCCCCCCCCCCCTTGCCCCTTTTCGGGTTTTCCTTCAGCCGGGAAAAATAGTATTTTGGTCGGGGGTCAGCGATTAAACAGGAAAATTTGAAAAATTTTTGAGGACAGTCAGCACAACGGGAAACGATGAGGTGGGAAGAACCCCCCCGTTTTCTTGCGAAAATGATGTGGAGAGTGGCATGGGGTTTTTTTTGGAAAAGTGGCTAAACCCTCTGCATACCAAGCCCGTTGAGGAACAGCGGGTGACATCAAAACACCCTTTTGAATTTTAAAAACGTGGGGGGTTTGAACCCAAATTTTCTGTTTCCCAACAGTTTTTTCCCAAAGCAGCTTTAAGGAATTAAAAACTAAAGGAGACCATAATAAGGGAATTTTTTTTAAAGGTGTTTTTTGAAAATTTCCCCCCGGGCCCAAATTTTTTGATTAAAATTCAGTACAAAACTGGAAGGGGGCCCGGAAAAAAAAAGAAGCAAAAAAAAAATGCGGGAAAAAAACGGGCTTTGGTTTGAACTTTTTCAGAAAGAAAAAAATTTGGGGAATTTTAAGGCCCCACTTACAGAAAGTAAAAGCCCCAAGCCCTTTTCGGGAGGAACCCCTTGTTCCCGGTGGAAAAAAAATTACATCCACACAGTTTTTAAGTGGTTTAAAAAAAGCAAGTTGAAAAACGTTCATTTGTTTTGAAAATTTAAGGTGAAAAAAGGAAAAATTTTGCTGTTTTTTCCCTTAGGTGTCCAGTTTTTGAAAGTGGGGAAAATTTTTTGGGCTGCTTTTGAAAATGGAAAAAGGTCTTAACAAACCCTCCTCCAAGGACTAAAAAAAAAGTAATAATAATAAAAATAATCTTTAAAAGTAAGGGGAAAGCATTTACTTTCGCCTCGTTGTATACCCGTGTACGTCCCTTTTTGCCCCGCCCCTTAAACCCACGAATCCCCTCCCGGCCTGTCCGGGCCTTCCCCGCCGGGCCCCCGACCCGAGTTTCCCTTAAACGTTTTTTGGAAAAGTTAAAATTCGGCCCCCCCCGCAACAAGTCACGTCATAGAAAGGGCCAACCTGGTAGGGCTTTTCGCCGCGCAAGTCCATCCCGTTTTGGGCGGGCTCTTTAAAAAGGGGGACCTATTAGGCCCGCTCCCTGGCATGGCAAATTTGCCATCGCTTGCGGTGGTCCTTGAACCCCAAATACCGGCCCTACAACTTGAAGATTGGAAGGGACGAATTCACCCCTTGGCCCCTGGGGACTGCCCAAAAACATGCCCGCAAAAAAGGGGTTGAGCAAACGGAAAGTTTTTGCAGGGAGCTGCCATGCCCGGATTAAAATTTTACACACCGTCCCCCTTCCACTTGGATCATCAATAAATCATTAATTTCCCTTTCTTGTTTATTGAGTTTTTCCCAAAATATGGAGGCTGGAAATTTCCCAAAGTTTGGAAATGTCACATAACACCTATGTTAAAGGGGGGGCCCGGCTGCCGCTGCAGCTCAAGGGGGGGTTTGCTCGGCGTGTGAGAATGGCTGAAGTGCATGCAAAGTTTTCCCGGGCCCTTTTTAGGAAAAGCTTGCAGATGGGTGAAAACTTGAAAAAAACCAACCATTGAACATGTATGCCTGCAGGGAGCATGGTCCCCCCCCCTCCTACCCCAGGCGGAACCATGTTTTTTTATTGTCGTCACAATTGGGTTCTAATTTTTCAGTTGGCGCGGAGAAAGGGCCAAAAAATTTGGTTTTCCCCATTGCAGGGCCCCCGGGGCATTTCCTTTCCCCTGTGTTAAAATTCGTTAGCCCCCGGGGAATCATCCCTTTTTCCCCTTTTTATCATCAAAAATCGTTAATGGCCCGTTTAAAATTTCCCCCTTTTTAAAATAATTTTTTCCTTTTTCATCAAATTTCCCCCCTTCATAAATTTTCCCCCTTTTTAAAATATTTTATTTCCCGTTCATCATTTCCCCCTGTTCAATAAATTTTCCCCCTGGGTTTAAAATATTTTTTTCCCTTCATCAATTTCCCCCCGTTCAATAAATTTTCCCCCTTTTTAATTTTTTTTTTTCCCCCTTACCAATTTTCCCCCTTTTTCCCAAAAAAATTTCCCCCCCTTAAAATATTTATTCCTGTTTTTTCAATTTCCCCCCTTTTTAAAAATTTCCCCCCGTTAAAATATTTAAATTTCCCGTTCTCAAAATTTCCCCCTGGTTTTTTTTTTTCAAGGGTTTTTTTCCTTTTTCTGCCCTTTTTAAACCTGACCCCTTTTGCATTTACCTGAACTGAATCTCCCCCGCCTGCCCGAAACCCGTTGGGGCCCGACCCTTTGACTAAGAGTTTGTCTTTCGTTCGGTACCCCTTTCTGTTTCCTCGGCTGCCACCGCAAGCTAGTTTTCGTAGAGGTAGCACCTGGTAGGAAATCCCATTGCAGAAAGTCCATCCTGCCTTTCGGCGGGCTCTGGTGAAAAATGGGACCTACTTCGAACCCCCCCCTTCCCCCGGCTTGGGCCGTTTAACCCCCGCTTGGGGGTTTTTTCCCGAGGAAGCTACTAAACCCCTTCGAAAATAATGGCAAATTTAATCCAAGTTTCCTGGCCCCTTTTTTTTGAATGGGGGGCGGGGTTTCCCCAAATTGAAAAGGTAGGGGCTCCAGTACCAACAACCCTTGGGCCAGGACAGGTCAGCTTCTGCAATTTGGGGTGGCTAAAGCAAATGCTGGGCTCTTGGGAATTTGTTCCCCGGGGAAAATCCCGGGGACCCCTGAGTTTCCCAGGAGGAGGGATATTGGACCCGTAGAAGATTTAATTTGACGGGATTGTTTCGGTAGAGGTTTTAAGCCCTTTACTGCCTGAAATGGAGGCGTGCCCCCGGGTGGGGCGGGTGTTGGGCCCGGTTTGGGCCACCCCCAAAACTGAAAAAAACGAAAGGTTACAATTTCTGAAGTTGATGCGGGCCCGGGGCCCAAAGTTTGGTTGGTCAAAGCTTTACTTTCCCGCCCACCCAATTTTTACCTAAAGTTATGTTCGCCGCCCCCTGGAGTTCGTCAAAAAACAGCCCCCTGCCCAGTAGGTAAATTTTTCACCCCCAGCTCCCCACGGGCTGTCTGTTACCCCCACTGACCCGGTGAGCCCCCCGTCCGCTTCTATCTGGAACATCAAAGGGGGGGGTCAAAAAAATTGGCCCTTTGGGGGCCCAACCTCGCACTGCTTTCCACCCCGCTGACTCCCAGCCACACTACCACTTACAGGCTGCGCCCCTGCCTGACACGAAGCGCCGCTTTTCTTCTAAAAACCCCAATGATAATGATGAAGCCCCTTTTAATGTTTTGGGCTGGGCACTCATGTATCCCCATGGCTTTCAAAACCACCAGATGTGGAAAGACAACCCCCATTACTCTCCGGGCCCCACATTAAAATCTCTCCCGTCCCCAAAATCCCCGATTGTTTTCGTCCAAATCCTCCTTCCCCTTCCCCCCCTCCTAAAAAATTTTAAAGTAGAGAAAAAAGGAAAAAGCTTCCCCGGGGCCGGGGGCAATGGGTTAGTCTAGGGTTTGTCGACCCGGTAGGGCGCCCCTTATACCCCGGGGGAAAAAGGGGGACAAAGAGGGGATGGAAAAAGGGGTAAATATTTCATTTTGGGGGGGGGGGGGACTTTTTGCAATTTTTTAAACAAAGGGGACCCGAATATTTGTTTCCCCGCCTTTCTTGCTTAACCCCCTTTCCCCAAGTGGATCGGTTTCATGAATTAAATGTTTGGGTTTTTCCACCCCCGGTTTCCCCCACAACGGTGTCGCTGTAAAAAAGGGGCCCGACCCCTCAAACAAAAAACCCCCCAAATTTTCCCAAATCTCCTCATCACTATTTTTCCCCGTTTTTTTCAAAACAAGGGGATGCTTCCCCCCCCAAATTGGCTGCCCCCCTGTCATCAAATAGTTTGGGCCTCACTGTTAAGTGGCAAAGGCCACAGCAATAGTAGTTCTCTGGGTGTGGGAAGGAAAGGGACAGAGGTGGGTGGAGGGGAAAAGGTTTTTGGGGGGCCCCCACTGCTTCCCCGGGGGCCCTGCCAATAAGGGTTTTTTTTGACAAACCCCCCGATCTTGGCTGGGGTTTGTCAAAATTATCTGGGAGAAAGTGTATGACCCGTGTGTGGTAAATTTGGGGCTAGATGACACCGGAAACTTTTTGGGCCCCGCAGGGTGACCCCCGGTGACGGGCCCCCCATGTGCTCGAACCCGTGGGGCCCCCAGGAAACCCATAAATTTTGTTCTTTGGGGGCTATCATTTGGAAACTTAGCCCCCAGTTTTTTTTTTTACCATTTGGGGTGCCCCTGGGTTTTTCAGGCTGCAAATTCCCCCTTCAGTGTTTTGGTCAGATTTGCCCCCTAATTCCCAGGGAAAATTTTGAGTGAAGCAATTTTAAAACGACGGCAGTCATGGGGGGTTCATTTCTAAAACAAAGCATTGTATGAAAAAACCAAACCAAAACTCCCTTCTGTTCCCTTTAAGCATGGCACAATATTCTAGAGCACCCTACAGGCTCTCTGCAGCCAGGAAATAGCTGTTTTTTTAACGGGGGTGGGGGCCCAAAGTTGTGGAGTGAACTTCTGCATCATGCACACAGCTAGGTTCATCTGTCATAAGAAATCCCTGTTCTATATAGTTTAATCTCTTTGTACTCCTGTTTGTCAGTTGTGGGAAAATACCACATTTATTCCATATTCTGTAGCAAAAAATTTTTTTTCTATCTGTGATTGTCAGTTGTCAGAAAAGACCGTAGTTCTTAGAAAATCTGTAGGAAAAAGTCAATTGCTAGTCCTACTTTGCGGTTGTAAATCTCAGGGACTGAAGGAAGCACACTGTTGATTTGGTGTTATGGTTCTTCCACAAGACCGCATTTCACAGATATTCAATAGAAACAATTCTGTTTCTAATCCTAGTTGGCAGTTGGAAATTAGAGGGATTTAAGAACACCTGTGATTTGCTCTTTGCAGTACAGTTTTTCAATAAGAGACTGTGAAAAAATCTTCTAGACCTTTTTAATATTTATCTTTCTGAACATGGACCGAACTACAGGTGGTAAGCGAGGAAAGAGGGGGTAGGACATGGAGCTAGAGGTACGAGAGAAGGTGCTCCTTCCATTGCTGCGGACAACACGCAAGCGATCACATCATCAGTTGCAGGACCATCAGGCCTGTCAACGCTGGGTTGGTTACCTGTGAATCTCAGTACTGAAGAGCGTCGCCAATCTGTTCTTCATTGGTTAAAGCAACCTTTTTTGGAGTCCATGTGCTATAAGCAAACAGCTATAATCCAGGTCCTATTGTAAAAAATGTTGTTTCTAATAGGCATTTCTTCTTCACCATTTTTAAAAGTGTCCGAGAGGTCATTTGTCAAATTTTTGGAGTCTGTGTGCTGTAAACAAACAGCTATAATCCAGGTCCTATTGTAAAAAAATGTGGTTTTGAACAGGCATTTCTTCTGCACAATGTTTACAAGTGTCCAAAAGGTCATCATTTTTCCAGCTTTTGGGGTTAGGTTGCTGTAAAAAAACAGCTATAATCCAGGTCCTATTCCCAACCACCCTGACGTATGGGTACGTCATGGTGGTGTTAAGGAGATGTGTAACAGGATCGCAGCGCAACCCTGTTACACAGCCGCCGGGTGTTAGCGGCTAATTGCAGCTAACACCCGGCGCTTGCGCACCGTTCTTCAGTCCTATCGGGACATCAGCTATAAGATCGCTGAGTCCCGCTGGGCTAACATGGCAGCTGGGAGCCTTGTGAAGGCCTCAATCGCTGCCATATTCTCGTTTGCCCCAGTTCCGGCCCTGAAACAGGAAGTGGGGAAAACGCCATCTTGGTACAGCCTAATGCATTGTCTATGCAATGCATTTGGCTGTATTAGTGATCGTGCCTCCTAGTGGTGAAGCGCCATAGGGGGACTCAATGTAAAAGTAAAAAAAATAAATAAATAAAGTTTTAAAGTGTAAAAAAAGAGTATTAAAAGTTCAAATCACCCGCCTTTCCCTATTTTACAAAGAAATACAATAAAATAATAAAAAAGTTAAACATATTTGGTATTCCCCCGGGCCGTCTGAAAAAGTCCGATCTATAAAAATATAACATAATTTATCCCGTACACTGAACACCATAGAAGAAAAAAAAGTCCAACCGCCAACCTTGAGGTTTTTTGGTCATTTCATGTCCTATACAAATTGGACTAAAAGTGATCAAAAAAGTCGCATGCATTCTAAACTGCTAGCAATAAAAAGTACACTTCACCCCACAAAAATACCCTCACTGACATCCGAGGTGTTAGTACAAAAAAAGTTATCGGTCGCCACAAAATGGCGCCGCGGCGCAAATTTCAAATATAAAAAATGTTTGGAATTTTTTTACGCCACCAAAACATAACGGAAACCCTACATGTTTGGTATTTCCGGGTGCGTATTAACCTGTAGAATACAGATAACACATCATTTGACTGAAGATTGAACGCCGCAAAAACAAAACTCCCGTAAACATGGCGCAAGTAAATTTTTTTTCACATTTTGCCCCACTTAAAATGTTTTTGCTGTTCCCCAGTATATTCTATAGTAATATGAATAACACCACTGGAAAGTACATCTTGTCCCGCAAACAAAAAGCCCTCATATGTCTATGTAGGTGGAAAAATAAAAATGTTATGGCTTTTGGAAGGCAAGGAGGAAATAAATGAAGAGTAAGATTATTTTTTTTTGTTTGTGTTACAGGGTTAAAAAAACTCTGATTCTAGCTATTTTTATTGAGTGTTGAAAAGGTCATTTTTGCTGCTTTTGGAGTCAAACAGCTATAAAAACTTTTGATATTAAAGGTTTCTATTCAAAAAAATTTGGTTTCAAATACCATTCCTTCTGCTAATATTCCCCTTTTTGTGCCAAAGGGCAAATCTGCTGGTTTTGGGGTCGGGGCAATGTGAATGGGGTGCCAGAGGGCAAATGGGGCAGTACTCCAGTATGGCCCTTTTTTTTCTTTGTCAACATACATGTGCATTTAAACAAAGGGCGACATTACACATTAATGTATGGGCACCATAAAAAAAGGGCATGCCACCTAAAATTATCATGGTACTGCCAGGATCACAATGTGAAACAGCAGTTATTGTAAAAAATTTGGAAGAAGCTTTAAAAGGTAAAAAAACTTTTAGGAAGAATCAATGTTCATGTGGAGCACATTCGCCACCCCAAGAACAGAGATAATTTCCTCCACCACATTCAGAAGAACGAGAAAAAGAAAGCCAGGAAAATGGCACCTGCATGGAACTGGAGCGTCAACCACACTTGAAAAAAAGCAAAATGAAATTAATGTAAAACTATAAATAGAACTTCTCTAAATAAATTCCGTAAATAAATTCTTTTCAAAAAAAAAATTTCTAAGTGACAGTCCTGTAAAAAAAATGCATAGTGCTAGGGTTAGATTTAAAAAAAAAAAAAAAGCTCAATGTCCTATTCAGAAAATCGTGTTTGAAAAAATATTTCTTCCGGATTTTTATTCTAGGTCATAACAGCATTTTTGTGGTTTGGGGGGCCCGGTGACTGAAAAGACACCAAAGCAAAGGTTGTATTGGGGAAAAAAAGGATTTCACAATGATTTAACATTTCACAAGCCCCAAGGGAATCAAATTTAAATCGTTTTTGGGCCCCCTCCTTGATCCACTTTTTCCAAATCAAAAAATCAGCAATTTCCTTCAACCCACTTGACTAAAGCAGGAAATTAGACAGGGGGTCATTTACCCAACGGAGAAAACATTTCGCTTATTCCCTTCTAATGTATGTGGACAACACCGAAAATTAAAAGCATAGGGTGGGAGTGGGCCCTAACAGCAGCAGCAGAATGGTTAAAAAAGGGTTTTTTTAATAGAAATTTTTTT
>JAODAL010073606.1:0-14679 GCA_025379985.1 Phyllomedusa bahiana
TTTATTATACAAAACATAACTTTTACTTTTTTTTTGATTTTTGGCACCCAGAATGTTTTTTAAACCACATCTAGTAAATCTTAAAAAGCAATTCTATTTTCACCACAGGTATTGAAAGGTGCAAAAAATACATTTATTATATCAAAACATAACAGTTACGTGTTTTTTGTGACTTTTGCGCACCCAGCACTGTTCATTGACGCAGCATCTACGTAAATCTTAAAACAGCAATTCTATATCACCCACAGGTGAATTGAAAGGTGCAAAAATACCGTTTATTATATCAAAACATAACATTACGTTTTTTTTGATTTTTTGCGCACCCACACTGTTCATTGACGCACATCTACGTAAATCTTAAAACAGCAATTCCCATATAAACCACAGGTGAATTGAAAGGTGAAAAAAATCCCAGTTTATTATATCAAAACATAACAGTTACTGTTTTTTGACTTTTGCGCACCCACACTGTTCATTGACGCAGCATCTACGTAAATCTTAAACAGCAATTCTATATTCACCACAGGTGAATTGAAAGGTGCAAAAAATACCGTTTATTATAACAAAACATAACAGTTACGTGTTTTTTGACTTTTGCGCACCCAGCACTGTTCATTGACGCAGCATCTACTAAATCTTAAAACAGCAATTCTATATTCCACCACAGGTAAATTTTGAAAGGTGCAAAAAATACCGTTTATTAAATCAAAACCCATAACAGTTACGTGTTTTTTTTATTTTTTGCGCACCAGATTTTTTTATTGACGCAGCATCTAATCTTAAAACACAATTTTATATTACCACGGTGAATTGAAGGTGCAAAAAATACTTTATTTATCAAAACTAAAGTTACGTTTTTTTTTTGACTTTTTGCGCACCCATCACTGTTCATTTGACGCAGAAACTAGTAAATCTTAAAACAGCAATTCTATATTCACCACAGGTGAATTGAAAGGTGCAAAAAATACGTTTATTATATAAAAAACATAACATTACGTGTTTTTTGACTTTTGCGCACCCAGCACTGTTCATTGACGCAGCATCTACGTAAATCTTAAAACAGCAATTCTATATTCACCCACAGGTGAATTGAAAGGTCAAAAAATCCCGTTTATTATATCAAAACAAAAACAGTTACGTTTTTTTTTGACTTTTGGCACCCACACTGTTCATTGACCAGCATCTACGTAAATCTTAAAACACAATTCTATATTCACCACCGCTTAATTGAAAGGTTCAAAAATACCGTTTATTTATATGAAAACATAACATTTACGTGTTTTTTGACTTTTGCGCAC
Organism: Phyllomedusa bahiana; assembly: GCA_025379985.1. Lineage (NCBI taxonomy): Eukaryota > Metazoa > Chordata > Amphibia > Anura > Hylidae > Phyllomedusa > Phyllomedusa bahiana. The sequence continues at coordinate 1,299 of JAODAL010073606.1, forward strand.
CCAGCACTGTTCATTGACGCAGCATCTACGTAAATCTTAAAACAGCAATTCTATATTCACCACAGGTGAATTGAAAGGTGCAAAAAAAAACCGTTTTATTATATCAAACATAACATTACGTGTTTTTTTGACTTTTGCGCACCCAGCACTGTTCATTAAACGCAGCATCTACGTAAATCTTAAAACAGCAATTCTATATTCACCACAGGTGAATTAAAAGGTGCAAAAAATACATTAATTATATCTAAACAGTAACAGATACGTTGTTTTTGGACTATTGCCAGTCAGATATTGTTGAAATACACCTTGCAGTTAAATTGAATCCATCAATATTTTGTTTTGATTAGAGGGAATTTGAGATAGCTGAGATTTGCTGTCATTAATAAGAGCACTATCCAAAACTATCCATACCCTTCACTAATTTTTATAAATCTGTAACATGGACGAAATCCGGTGGTAAGCAGCAAAGAGGGGGTAGCACATGGAGGTAAGGTACGAGAGAAGGTGCTCCTTCCCTTGCGTGGCGACAACACGTATGCCAGCGGATCTCCAGTTGCAGGACCGCAGGCCTGTCATCGCTGGGTCAGGAGCCCTGTAATCTAAGTAACGAACATCGTCCGCCATCTGGTCCTTCAGAGGTTTTAATGCCAACCTGCATCTAGCAGTCTTATTACCCTCCTCGTCCTCGCAGTCACCACGGCCACTAAATGTCCGTCACAAAAAAATTCAAAAAGCATCATCAGCAACAGTCCAACATGAAGCAGCCCAAATGTCAACTCGTGTACCCACCACGTGGATATTCCATTTTTCTGAAGACCTCTTTGAGGACAAAAACGGTAAGGGGTCAGAAGGCATGTTAAAAGTCAAGAGGCCAAAAAGGGAAATGATTTTCCGTCTGCTCTGACGCCCAGTTATGATCGCCATCAAGAGGTGAATTAAGCCGTCAATCGGCAAAAACGCCGGGCGGTCGGCAACGCCACCCTTGCAGTGCCCCTTCTTGTAGCCTGCACTTCTGGATATGCAGAAAGTCAGGACGACCAAGTCAACCTGTGTTGATGATGATGAATGATGACGACATGTTGCGGATCCATCTGGTCATTTTCCGGAAATTTGCTTGCGACGCTTCATCATTGGACGATTGAGGAAGACGATGGGGTAGAAGTCAATAACGGGTCCAGCACAAAAAGGGAGAGGGCGGTCGCAGAAGTCCTCTGATATGATTCCGCAGCCACGTCAGCGCAAACCCCGCTCCTCGCTTAATTCGCCGTCAAAACCGGTCCAGGACCTCATCAAGCCTGGGCTTCTTTGAGTCAATTCCCTCTGATACACCCAGCGTGTCATATGCCGCTTTGCCGTAAAACGCATAAGTAGAGGCAAGAACCTTAATTGGTTACCCACCACCAACATTCCTAGTCAACTTGCAGCGAATGCATAGTTGAAATGGAAGGGAACACTTGGCCAAAAAAGGCCAGACCGACGCCGGTCCTCCAACACACAGTCACACATCTGTCTCCGCCTCCTCCTCCTCCGCCAACCACCAAGCGTTCCTGCACTGCCCATGCTCAAAGGAGGTCTCTCAGCGTCATGATCAGGGATCATCCTACCGCTTTCAGCCTCCAAACCCGTCGCCTGAGTACCACCAGCACCACCAAGACCCATCCTACCCCCTTCTCCTTTCCGCCATTTGAACGACATTCACGCCGTACAGCGTCCAGTCCTAGCAGCCAGCTTCTGTCTTCCAGGTTTTGGGAGCAGAAGAAACACTTTAAGCCCAAACCAACCCAAAGCCAAAAGCCCTGAATGTCGGCATTGCCAGGCAATGGCCTTGGAAATGTTGCCTTTCCGTTCAGGTGGACACAGATGGGTTCCTCCAGCGTCAAGGCCACTCTCGCTTGCCCCCGAATACCAGATGCCGAGCAGGCATTTCTTTGCCAGAAAAGCCGTCCCAAGGCCCTGGCCAGCCACGTGTCCATCTAAAATTTCAAGCGCTGTTGTCTGCAGACTGTTTCCGAAAAGTCCATCTCAACCACCGACACGATGGACTAGTAAGCCGGCCAAGGCGCTCTATCACCTGTGTACAGCACACGGTGAGCTGTGGATGATCCTCTGTGGGGTGACGGTGGCTCTCCCAGAGTCGGCGCAGCCGCACGCTCTTCAAAACCGCAGGGATGGGTGTCAGGGCTCTTTCCCCCAAGGTCCTCTGATTGCATCACGTGCCCAGAGAACACCAGCGTGTAGAAATTAAATCTGCCTTGAGACCGTCCAACTACACAGGTCAGGACTGTGGACGCTTCTAAGCAACGAAGACCGAGCGCTGGCTGGTGACAAAACCTTGGTGCCAGGCAAGGTGGTGTAGCGATAACGGGCAAATCTGCTGGCCGCCCTTAAGTCGGTAAGCTGGAGCACATCCCTTGCCTGGCAACATGTCATGATAACCCTTGTTATCAAAATTTCTAAAAGAGCTACCCGGGTCCTGGGACAGCCTGTCAGAAGAAGCTCGAGTTCTAGATCGCACTTCCGCCGTTCGCTGAAAACCCTGCTTCGTCCCGCCTGGCTGCGTTGCAGCGTCAGCTTCGGCCTCGCCCCAAACCGTCTCAATGTAGACGTGGCAAAACACTCTGGAAATTCACCCGCCACATGCTCCAAGCGTATTGTGGGCAACAGCGCAATGCCATTACGCAGTACGCAAGTGACACATGGCCTGACAAGCAGCGGTACGGACCTCGGGTGTGAACCCACCGAGAGTGGAGGCAGTGAACGAGTCTTGCACCATCCTTGGCCAGTTATGAAGAAACCACCAAAAAGTCATGCGGACAATGCCCATTGTCAGCATGAGCATTGTGTGGATACTATTCTGGAACGAATCGAAGGAACACTCTGAAACAACAGGACCCGCCACGACGTAGGAGGAGACTGACACAGATGCGACACGGAGCCATTCACCTCTCTCAGTCAAATCCACACGGCCCGACAGTTTCAACCAATTTCATCGGCTTCAATAGGCAGTGTTCGGGTCCAGAGCTAGAGTCCAAGGTGGCGCATCAGCTCTCAGGGTGCATCATCTCAGGCAAGTCCAGGCATTTTTGAAGCTGTGCCGGTGGCAGCGAGGAGAGAGGTAAGAGGAGGTTAGTCCTAGACACACCGATGTTACCGACGTTCCCTGCCCTGGTAAGTAGGTAGGCGCGAATTTGAGGCGGAGGAGGAAGATGAGGAAAGATCAGTTTGCTAGTGCCCCTTCGCCCCAAGGCTTGGAAATTCAAGGCTCCATCTCTCACATGAGTGGCTTGGATGCTCCATTCCTCACAACATGATGCCTCGCATTAAGGCATCATAATGAACACATTACTGTATGGCCACCCTCCTGGCTCCCCGTACAAAACAAAAAATCAGCCCTTAAACTTCCTTCCAACCCACTCCAAATAGAGATTTAACTGCAGGAAAAGAGAGCCTGCAATGATCCAACTGGATGACATAGTTGCGTCTGCTTTCACTTTCCCCAAATGTCACGGTGGAACAACATCAGCGTCGTGACAGCAGAAGAGTGCCAAGTAGGCTAGCGGCCGCAGCAGGCAAGGTGGCTGAAGCCTAATGGGTGAGCTCTTGCAATCTTTGTTTAACCACCTCACCGACGCAATTCAATGCAGGGCACACATCCACACACAAGATCAGCTTAAGATCATGGTGCAAACAACACTATCTTCGTCCAACAAACCGATGGTTTTTTAGCATGTTGTTCCGGACCCAAAAGACTTCTGGCTATCCAAAATGGACGAATGGCCGAGCTGGCTCGTCCACCGCCATGAGGTGATGTCCTGCCCACACCAGCCGTCATATCTGAGCGACCTTCAGCACAGCTGGAGGAGTCATTACAGACAAACGCATCCGGCTTATCACAGATAATGAGGATCGTTTGACTTTTCAATCAAGAAGAATCAGGCAGGATCTCTGATGATGTTGTGGCCCAATTTGCCGAGGGTCACCGATGAGTTGCCAGTCTAAACTTCACATTCCTTTTCAAACAGAAATGGTCCCTCTGAAAACTTTTTTGTTTAAAATGATCATTTCTTACTGCATATTTTATTCTCGTATTTTCCCAACAGTTCATTTTGCTGTTTGCTGTGAGGAACTGTAAAAGACAGCAGGTTTCATGACAACACCGTATTCCAATTACCACTTTCTCTTAAGAAGTTTTCGCATTGTCCAATGGTTTTGTGAGGTCAAGTTTGCTGTGAGATACAGCAATAATCACATAGGTCCTTTGAACAGAAATGTACTCTAAGTGGCAGTTCTCCCTCACATTTTTAATAGTGGCTGAGAAGTCAATTTAAATTATTTTGGGGTCATGTTGCTGTGAGTTACATCTTAATTATGGTCCTTTTAACAGAAATGTGGCAGTCTAAGTGGCAATTCTTCTCCTCACAATTTTTAATAGTGGCTGAGAAGTCAGATTATAATTTTTTTTGGGGCATGTTGCTGGTTATATACATGCTATAATTATAGGACCTTTGGAACAAGAGGAAATGTGTGCTTCTAAGTGCATATCTCCCTCACAAATTTTAATAGTGGCCTGAGAAGTCATATTTATAATTTTTGGGGTCATGTAAAGCAGTTTTTTTTGAGAATACAGCATATAAATATGGTCCTTTGTAACTGAAATGTGGCTTCTAAGTGCATTTCTCCCTCAGACACAATTTTTAAACAGATGCTGAGAAGTACTTTTTTATAATTTTTTGGGTCATGCTTGTGCTTGAAATGCAGCAATACAACAGGACCTAAAATAAAAAAATGTTGTTTCTAACAGACCTTTTGTTCTCACACTTGACCAAAGTTGCACAAGGGTTCATGCTTTGATATTATTTTGGGGCATTTTGCTGTGACATGCAGCTATACTACAGTCCTATTCTAAAAAATGTTGTTTCAAACAGACATTTATTTTTCTTCAAATAGTCAAGAGTGGCTCAAGGGTGATGGTGCCGTCAGAAACAGGAATAGTAGTGACACTGTTTACTGGACACATATTGCAAATACTTGTTTTTGCATAGATCTTTAAACATAGCTATCAATCCCTGTATTGATGACAACCCAATTTAATACAATGAAAAAAAAGAGAAACAAAGACATGGTGGGATTCCATCCTATTTTAAAAATGTGTTTTTCTAGATTAAAGTTACTAAAAAACTTGCATGTACAAAATGAGCTGTTAAAAAAAATCCTCTGAATTGTACAAGGGAGGTACAGGAAAGACTTGACCATATGTAGGATATTCAGAGGAAACATGGATAAGGAGCACGGACAGAGAACAAAGTACACGAGACCATTTCCTCCAGCACGTTGTGAGTACAATGCGAACAAGAATGCCAAGATAAGGGCACCTGGAGAAACAGGAGCGGTAACCCACCAGTATTTACCAGTGAAGCTCATGGTCCACACTCTACGGAGGGGCAAGCGCTACCCAGGTATTAGACTGTGTACAGAGGAAGCAGAGTCTCACACTTTCCCGCTTACCGCACTCTGCTTCAGCACGACAGTGTTTCGTTATGCTGCGTCGAACAGGCATTTTAACCTGCGTGTTTTAATAGATTAACGACGCCAGCCTGGTCGTTATCACCGCTCCCACTGTAACTCCGGCCCTGGGTCAAGCTGTGCCCAGACAGGTTATAGTCAATGTCCAGTGAAACTACAAGGTGGTTGAAAGACTCCTTTACCGGCACTTTTTAAATGTGGGGGGTCATGCAGGTTTGGGCTCATGCTGTTGGCCGCAGGACAGGTATAGTCCAATGTCCAGTGAAACTAAAATGTGTTGAAAGACAAACCTTTTTTCAGGCACTTTTTAAATTTGGGGGTCATGCAGGATTGGGGCTCATGCGTGTGCCAAGGGACAGGTATAGTCCAATGTCCAGTTCAACAAAATGGTGGATTGAAAGACTCCTTTTTTCCGGCACTTTTAAATGTGTTGGTCATGCAGGTTTTGGGGCACATGTGTGGCCAGGACAGTATAGTCCAATGACCAGTGAAACTAAAAAGGGTGTTTGAAAAGAACTCCTTTGTTTTCCGGCAGCTTTTTAAATGTGTGGGTCATGCAGGTTCGGGGGCGCATGCTGTTGGCCCCCATGACAGTATAGTCAATGTCCAGTGAAACTAAAAGTGGTGGTTGAAAGACTCCTTTTTTTCCTGGCACTTTTTAAATGTGGGTGTCATGCCAGGTTTTGGGCTCATGCTCGGGCCCAGGACAGGTAAGTCCAATTCCATTCAACTAAAATCAGGTGGTGAAAGACTCCATTTTCCGCACTTTATTTAAATGTGGGTGTCCCAGCAGGTTTTGGGGCTCATGCTGTGGCCCAGGACAGTATAGTCAATGTCCAGTTTCAACTAAAATGGTGGTTGAAAAGACTCCTTTTGCGGCACTTTTTTAAATTGGAGGGTCATGCAGGTTTGGGGCCAATCTGTGGCCCAGGACAGGTATAGTCAAAGTCTCATGTCAACTACAATGGTGGTTGAAAGACCCTTTATCCGCACTTATTTAAATGTGGGGGTCATGCAGGTTTGGGGCTCAAGGCTTCCAGGACAGGGATATTCAATGTCCAGTTCAATAACATGATGGTTCAAATCAAAACTGCCTTCTGGCACTTTTAAATTGGGGAGATGCAGGTTTAAGGGTCATGCTGTGGTAAAGACAGGGATAGTAAACTGGTCTGTGACTTTTTTTCTGTGACTTTTATAACCTATTGTGTTGCCTAAGAAGTAGCACTATACCATTTGACATGTTTGTGGATGTTTAATTTGCCAAGCTTCTCCCAGCCTTAGTTTGGGTGTAAAAATATGGTGTTGCTGCCTCCATAGCTTTAATGGTCATTCGGCATAATCGATGCACACTAATCGAAAAACCTTATCGATAGCGGCCGACTATCGACTATCGATCGATCTCGATAGCCAACGCAATCGCTCAACACTACTCATAACATTTATGAAGTGTAAAGAGGGAAACATTGGGCCTCACCTAATTACATAACCTTACACCAGGCCATAACCATGCTGAGGCACATGACATCACACTGGGCCAAGCTTTCTAACATGCCCAAGCACACCCAATGATGCCCAGTTGTCTTCAGCAGAACAGTGCCAACACAACAGTGGCATTATAAAAAGGTCTATAAAGATGTATTTAATAATAAAGATACCATAATTATATATGATTAAATATACCTGAAAGATACCTGAATAATGTACATAAACATTTTACCACATAATAACATTATGCAAAAAGCAAAGATCCCCCCAACCCAGCTCTTTCCAGTACCCCTGGTGCATTAAGTACTGGAGTAATAGTCAGAGGGGGAAAGGGCATGTCCCCACGGCACGGGTTTTCGGTAGTTTTTTCAGACGGTTTGCGGTTTTGCAGACCGTCTGAAAAAACTACCGAAAATTAATGCAATGGGGCACTATGGAAAACCCGTGCACGGGGTTTCCGGTCGGCGTTTGTTCCGACCACAGGCCACCAACAAGACATTGTACCTGCACAGTCTTCCGTCCGGTTTTCAAATGGAATCTGTGCAAGTCAATGTGAAGGCGGAGGGCTTTTCTCCGCTCATCGTGGAGAAAAGCCGTCCCCCCCCCGCGGCACGGCACACTAACCGGACAAATACCGGTCGGATAAACCGACCGGTATTTGTCCCTTGCCGTGGGGACGCAGCCTCAGTGTCAGCCTTGGAGTTACAGACACCACCACTGGTGGATAACAAGCCCCAGCGATAGTAATAGAGAGGTGTCTGTCAAACACCACCATAAGAACACTGAAAAAAATGGCAAAAATTTAACTGAACCCTCCAGACACCATTCCACATTGACCATTTTATTAAAGAAAGATGTAGAGCTGGTCTGATGTAGTCCAATGAATCCACTGAAGTCTAAAAGTGACATCAGTAAAATAAATAAATAATAATAATAAATAATTATAAAAAGCCCAGAAAACTTATGCAAATATACACAGGCTGAATAGGCTATCAAGAATCCAGGAAAGCTGGGTGATGTCACATTCACCAGAGCAACATTCTTTTCTATCATAGGAAAGGTGGGTCCCTGCTCTGGAGATGAGGCGTCATCCAACTTTCCCAGACACTCAGGCTCAGACTGGCCCTGAGGGTAATAGGGGAAATCCCTAACCTAAAGTTGTTTTTTAACTGCATATTTATTCCCAGAAGGGGAAAAAAAAAGCAGAAAAAGAGAAGCAAATAGCAAAAGAAAGTATAGGCATTTAAAGTAGCTGTATGCTGGGTCCCTAAAATAAACTCCACAAGTGGGCCCAGAAACAGCTCAACTGCTGGACCCACAGAATCAACTCCACCTGTGGGTCATAGGCACCCCAGTCCGACACTGCAAACACTGGAGAGGCTATCCAATTTACAGGTGACATCCCCCCCCCAAAGTAGGCATCCAGCTGTGCCTGCTGTAGGGGATGGAACAATACCCAGCTTTCCTGAATGCTGAGTAGCCTATTCTGCACCTGAGAAAGCTGGATGACCTCCCCAACAGCAGGCATCCAGCTGTTCCTGCTGTGGGGGATGTTATCCAGCTTTAATGGAGGCTAGATAGCCTATCCACTGCCCAGGAAAATTGGGTGATATCCCTCACAGCAGGCAAAACTGGGTAGGCCATTAGGAAGAAGAGAGGATCATTTACCTCCCACCACACAGGAAAGGTTGTGCGTGCTCCTTGCAGTTAGACTATGTAGTCTCCTTGCAGCTAGACTATGTAGTCTTCAGTGCAACTGATTTATATACCTGCCAGTGTTCTCAGCAATGGGAGAGCATCAGCAAGTATAGATTCAAGAACAGACAAAAACAATGCTCTTCATAGTGCAATATTAAAAGCAGTTGGTATAATATAAAAAGGTGTATTTTTGCTTACCTTTACCTGTTGTGCAAGATTAACTGTATGCACATCCAGTGGGTGGACAAACAGTTCAAAAGTACAACGCAGACTTGGGGTTCCAGGACACGTGCCCTTGGATCCCTGGAAAATGCCTCCAGGGATCTGGGACTGTTGGGAGGTATGGTGTCTGATGGAACATGAAATAATTTAGATTCTTTCAGAAGTTGACAGAGGAAGACTCTGTAGGCCTTTGTATTAAGTTAGAGGCATACAGAGGTACATTAATGCTCTATAGACTTTTATAGGAGCCAGTTTACAGATCTATATAAAACAAGGGACAAAATGAGCTGTAATAAGACTATGGGCGACATGTATGATCGGGAGTCTGCGCCCCGATTGTTCTGTGGAACTTGCAGCCTGTCACCGGTTCCAAGCGAATCCAATGTCCGGACGCAGTGTGCCGATGTTAGGTGCAACCTTATGCACTTTCGAATGGCGCCTAAACATAAAGGGCCGTGTAATGGGGCGGCCATAGGGCTTTCTGGGGCGAGACGCGGCAAATTCGAAAACACCGAGGCATGCATGATCGCAGGTCGGCAAAAGTGCGCGCATTGCAGCGCTCACAGCTCCGACAGCCCAGCCATAGCTTAATTTGGGTCTATCCTGAGCGAAGTCAAGTGGAGCGCGGGAATGCTTGTAATGGTGCTCTCGAGATCTACACTGACAGCAGTACACATTACAAATAAAAGATTTGTCAAGAAAATAAATAATAAAGCAAAATCCTACTTGTAGGACAACAGGTCCCGGCCAGCCTTTTGTTGTATATACATGAATTTGCTTAAACTCAAAGCAGGGAAATACATCTATATAGTTTGTAAAAGGAAAATGTGGTTAGAAAACTTCTGGGCCAACCTCTGGGCAACTTCTGGGCAACATATGCCAACATCTGGGCCACAACTGGGCAAAATTCTGGGCAACATGTTTGGCAACATCTGCATTGGCTTATTGCTGGTTACATAGTGGTAATTTCAGGGACTTAGGAATACATTTGGTAAGTGGAATATATTTTATTAGAACCTCATCTATAAAATTGATCATTAATGTGATTGTCTAAATGTATTTTATACATTGATTTAATTTCTCAAGCACTTGTAATCATGTCTTTGAGTAAAAATTAATTTCAATAAGCATAGCCATTATAATCTTCATAGTGTGTAAATGTAAGCTCCGAGGCGAAATCCGTTCTGTAATTACACTGCAAATATGTTCCACAAAGTGTGGCACGTATTTGCAATGTAAATCCGGAATGGATTTTGCCTCGGAGATACAGTCCCCATAGTAAATAATGGTGACTGTACTTCAGAGGCGAAATCTGTTCCGGATTTACATTGCAAATACGTGCCACACTTTGTGGCAGGTATTTCCAATGTAATTACGGAACGGATTTCGCCTAGGAGATACATTACACAGTATGAAGAATAAAATGGCTTGCTTATTGAAATGAATATCAACAGACCTATACAAGTGCTTGAAAAATTAAATCAATGTATAAATACATTTTGACAATCACATTAATGACAATATATAGATGAGGTTCTAATAAAAATATATCCACTACTAAATGTATTCCCAAGTCCCTGGAAATTACACTAATGTAACAGCACATAAGCCAATGCAGATGATGCACACATGTTGCCCAGATGTTGCCCAGATGTGGCCCAGATTTTGCCCAGATGTGGCACAGATGTTGCCCAGATGTTGCACAGAGGTTGCCCATATGTTGCACAGAGGTTGCACAGATGTTTGCATTGTTCTTTTTTTTTTTTTTTTATGTCTTTGTTCTTCATTCACATTTTATTCTATTTAATATGTCCAGCAACAACCAGCACAGCACAGGACTGGCTGGGACTTTTGGTTCTCCAAGCAGGACGTCTATGTTCCCTGGGCTTGTTCTAGATGTATTTACATCTGTAATTACGTCCGTAAAAACATCACCAAATGTGGCTAAAATAATGAACTAGTAGCTTACAATGGATTCCTATGGCAATCAGGATGTAATTCCGGACGTAATTACACACACACTGGTGAGGCGCGGTGGACTTTACACCGCATGCATGAGTGCACCTCGGGCGCTGACATGAATGAGGCGCAGCTTTCACGTTCCAGTGCTCGAAAACGAGCGCTCCGAAGCGCCGATATTCATACATGTCGCCCTATGTGAATACAGGTAAAGACTGTGCAGATACAGTTTGCACTTTTTTCTGCAAAATATTGACACCATTAGTAACATGTTGAAATGTTTTTTCTTTAGGATCTTCGAAATAGTGTGATAAGGATCTGCGAGTTTCTTGGGAAGGATCTAGAGGACTCACAGATTGATTTAGTTGCAAAACATTCATCTTTTCATGCCATGAAAGAAAACAAAATGTCCAATTACACATTGATCCCTCAGGACTTTATGGATCAAACTAAATGTTCTTTTATGCGCAAAGGTAACAATTGTATATGTTTAGTGCATCCACTTAAAAGACAAATGTATTTAACCTAAAGAAACAATGCGTAAGTATTATGTTTATTGCATATTCTTATCTAAGCAATACAGACAGAACAGCTTTAGCAATGGGTGAAGTGACAACTTTTGTTATAGAAGATTTCAGTGCTTTAGTGGCCCTGTATGTGTTCACCTTTACTCTGTGGTTTGCAGGTCTTATGTATGAGGTTATAATTCCACTGAATACCGAGACAATTGGGATGTATGGTGTAAAGTGAGATCATTCATGCTGTTCTGGTAAAAGTGTAGAACAGCAGATAATGTGGGTTTAGAGTAAAAGTACAAATTAAGGGAGGTGTGACTATGTTCTGCTTTTGATATACAGTCATGCCTCAACATATAATATTAATTGGTTTTGTATTTTTAAACCTTACATTTATGAAAAATTGGTAATTGGTTCCAAAACCCTAAAATGTCAACCTAACATATTGCAAATGAAAGATAAAAATATGAAGCAGGGAACTAATTTAGATAAAGCATATCCTTATATGTATTAGTCAGAAACAGCTGACAAAAGCTGGAAAGCACTTTCTGTTTTTAGGAAAGGAGCTTCTTTAGATTATGTACTTTATGCACCAAAAAAGAGGAAATAGGGCCCCCGACACCTGATACCCAAAAGAGCAGCGCATCCTGGCAAATGTAAAGAACCATACATGTAGTACTGCACTGTACTGTAGACTCTAGTTTAAGGCTCGTATTGTAAGGCTATGTCTACACAGCAATGTTAAAATGCCATCTAAAATCCGATGCCATTTTAACATTGTTGGACCATGTTTTTTGGCGCAGATTTATACTAAAAACCACGGTTGGTTTCCGGATTTGCCATTGAATGTATAGGAATCTGATTGCAATCCTGTGGAAGATCCAGCAGGTTTGAAAATCCATTGGAATCCGGTAGACTACAGCAGGGATTTTTCATTGCGGTCTACACAGCATTGGGCACCGTTGGCTTTTCGGGGGATTCTAAATACTGAATCCACCGTAAATTTGATGAAAAACCTGTGATATGTAGACATGTTCTAAATCTAGACTAGGCAATCTTACAATGTGCCACATTTATCATAGTGTTCATAAATCTAGTGCAGGTTTGAACTGTCTAGTTTTTTAAGCCAGAATTCTGACTCAGTTTGCGCCAAAAATGTTGTACATGCTTTACACCACATTAATTATGTGTCTCTAGACTGTGCCTCGTGGCCTTGGTAAAACAGGTGTGGTTTCATGAAAATGGGTGTGTTTTAGTGCGCAATGGCTTTTGTCAAAAAATGAAACAAAATGTTTGTGGATTTAATGGCATAAAGTAAGCAAGCTTAAAAAAGGTGTTAGGCTAGACATTTATAATATGCTAGATTTATGAACATTGTGATAGATGTGGCATATTGTATGACTGTCTAGTCTAACTTTACACTGTCTAAGTTAGTTACCCCGTTTGCCAAGTGAGGCATAGAAGTGTCTAAAAACTGTCTGAGAAATAATAAAGGTTGTTTAAAGCAAATTGTGCCAGAATTCTGGTGCAGCTGCCTTGATAATATTCCCCATTTTATTCTGAGACCATTGTTACCTGAGGAACCACTGCAGTGCTACTCTCATTGAACGCTAACAGGATGATAGATGTAGTGAGGGCTTTAGAAAGTTTACCTGTAGTGATGAGCGATTACGTCGACTATCGTCATCGGGTCGATAGTCGATATAGTCAATTATCAAGACGATTTCCGATAGTTGATAATAGATTATTGCCGATGACCATTAAAGTCTATGGGAGAGGAACAACACCTTCATTCTTACACCTAAACAGGGCGGGAGAAGCTGGAATTAACATCCACAACAGTAAACTGGATATGTGCTACATCTTAGGCAACACAATTAGGTTATAAAAGTTTACAGAAAAAAAAAATCACAGACCCTTACATCCCTGTTTGTACCACAGCCTGACCCTTAAACCCGCTGACCCCAAATTAAAAGGCC
>JAODAL010073607.1:0-14679 GCA_025379985.1 Phyllomedusa bahiana
GATGCAGCAGGATCGCTCCCTATATTTTATTATAGAGGCAGCTTTTGTTTTGGATGCAGCAGGATCGCTCCCTATAGTTTATTATAGAGGCAGCTGTGTGTTTGGCTGCGTGTTGGATGCAGCAGGATCGCTCCCTATAGTTTATTATAGAGGCAGCTGTGTGTTTGGATGTGTTGGATGCAGCAGGATCGCTCCCTATAGTTTATTATAGAGGCAGCTGTGTGTTTGGATGTGTTGGATGCAGCAGGATCGCCCCCTATAGTTATTATAGAGGCAGCTGTGTGTTTGGATGTGTTGGATGCAGCAGGATCGCTCCCTATAGTTTATTATAGAGGCAGCTGTGTGTTTGGATGTGTTGGATGCAGCAGGATCGCTCCATATAGTTATTATAGAGGCAGCTGTGTGTTTGGATGTGTTGGATGCAGCAGGATCGTTCCCTATATGTTATTATAGAGTCTGCTGTGTATTTGGTTACGGTTTGGCTGCAGCAGGATCACTCCCTATAGTTTATTATAGGGCTCCTGCTGCGTCTTTCGGATCAAAAATGGACATGACAATTCTTTTAAATGGATCCGAAAGATGCAATGAGACGCGGATCGGGGATCACTCGTCTGAACGCTGATTTGCGTTTTACATTGAAAGCAATGTACATCACACTGTTAGATGTGGCTTTGGGTCCATTTAGGGTCCGAAACACTGATCCAAACGCATCTAAAACGGATCCAGCACGCAGTGTGAACATAACCAGACAGTTATAAACTCACATGGAGCCAGAAGAATCCTATTTGCTTGTCAGTTTTCCATGATTTTAATAATTTATATATATAATATATATATATTTATATATATATATATATATAAATATAATATATTATATATATTATTTTTTTTTTTATTAATATAATTATATATATATAATTAATATATTTATATAATATATATAATATACTAATATATATATATGAAAGTTATATTTCTATATTAATTAAAATGAGCTGAAAAATGCAAGTCCGATGAGTTCGGCCGCAGCTCCTCCTCTCTTACCTCTCTCGGATGCGATCCTCTGTGAAAGATTAGATTGGATTCCCATAAATAATAAAATATGCCTGGAAATGGTCAGGTTTCCCTCCGCGCTCCGGTCGAGCCAACTGCCTCCGTATAGAGGCTTGTGGTATTATATGAGCGCGCATTATATAATGAAGAAAGCGCTGACACAGATCTGGGACATATATCCAAGCCTGGAGGGAGCGCAGATCCTGTGAACGGCGAATGATTCAGGAATAACGTGTGTTACCTGTAATTCTAATCCCGTGACATCACTCCCAGGCTAATGTATGCACTACACCCGCCTGTTACCTGCAGTGCGCTGGCCGCGGTGTCCTCCCGGCATGTTTTGTATACAGACGTTTGTCATCATCACACGCGGCGGTGACAATTTTGATACAAAAAAATAACAGAAAATAGGAATTTGAAAATTCTAAGAAAATCTATGAATTTGTTATAGTTTGTCAACAATTAAAAATGTTATTTATTCTGAAATCTAAGGCCAAGGTAATTTCGGCGCACATTTCACTGCGTATTTGTGCTCTAATCCGGGCGAGATGTGCGGCAAAATTATGGTATACGACCGTATTGTACGTGCGGGGAGATAAGTGACAGGTCATTTACTTGTTTTTGTTTTGAAGCCCTAAGAACGTGCAACTAACACTAAAAATGCACACAAAAAAAGTGCAACACAAGTGCCACACAAAAACAGTGCATCAGGATACGGTCATATCGCAGACCCATACTTAACAGTAATGGGCCCCCCATATACCTGGAATGGAAAATGTATCCCTGCCGGGCCAGAAGGCTCCTGCACAGGAATATACGAAACGTATTCCCTTCTGCCGAAGTAGAGAGAGAACGAAATGCTCCCTCACCGAGCCAGAAGGCATCCGCATGGGGTCGCACAAATGGCCCGACTGCCGAAGCAGATCGGACTTACAAGCTTGCACATTGGCGTCAGAATGGCCGGCCACACCAAACTTCAACCAAGTGCTCACCAGGTGGCCAACTCCAAAGAGTGCCGGGGTTTGCAGGGGAGAAAGGAACCAGATGGCCACACATTCTCCCCCCTAGACCTCGGGGGGGTCCCAAAAGGGTACCGCATCCCAAAATCCTACACACAAAAACGTGACACACAAGAACACACAGTGACGTGAAAAAATAAAGTGAATGTGCGCAGTGAGATACTGCCCGGAAATTATAAAAATTTCCCTATTGCCTAGCCAGAAGGCCGGGGAATAAGGACGTGTGCTCAAAGGGACAGTGAAAGTTTAAGTGCCATGCAAATGTGCCGAAACTCATGTGGGGTCCCTACACCCAGTGAGTTCAGGCACCCCAGGGTCGTCAATCCTGGGGCACATAACATTCAGGGGCCATTCACACGGCTTATTTGGGCCGGATTGGCGCCGTATTGCGCGCCGGATTTGCGCTGCAGTACGGCGCCAATCCGTCGCAGTAATTACGGTAATCCACAGCTCTCATAGAGAACAGTGGATTCCGTCGCTCCTCCCCGCTCGGCGAATCCGCCGCGGGGGGAGAAAGTGACATGCACATTATCCAGGCGCAATACGCGCCGTGGATAATGTAAGTCTATGGGGCCGGCGGGCCGCGCCTCCGCCCCTTATTCAAGCCGGTATTGCGAGCGCAATCCGGCTCGCAATTACGGCTTGAATAAGCGGTGTGAACACGGGCTTAGGGCTTCATAGTCACCTCAAGCCATCCTGGCTTCAATCCTGAGGATGAGGATAAGTGACATGTCAATTACTTTTGGCGAATACGCGCTGCGAGTAATGACTTAATGGGGCCGGCGGGCTGCACCCCCCCCGTGCCTCGGGAGTATGCGCTGTTCAGCGCGACTCCCAAATCATACGTCGTAATTGCGGTACGTACTGTACACCCTGCGAACATAGCCTAAGGCCGCATTTACATGGCACAGACCAAATACACGCAGGGGGGACAGCTTTTCACCATGTTTTGGGGATGCAAGCCCTCGCCCTTCACACTCACATGTTCACATCGGGCATGTTCCAAGTTTTTCGGACCGCTGTCGGTCTAAAAAAACCGTCCAACGGAAAATCCGTGCAGTGGGGACCGCTGAACGGATCTTACATTAAGGTCCATTTAAAAGGTTGTCAGTCGGTTTACAGACTGCTTTCAGATCCGAAAAACATCTGCAAAACCGGCTGAAAACCTGTGCCGTGGGGATGGGCCCTAAGGCAATGTTTACACGGCGTTTATTGGGCTGTATTTTGGCACGTGCTGGAAAACAGCCCCAAATCAGCTTCAGACGAACTTCAAACCTTCCTTCATTGAATATAATGTAGAATCCGCTGTGTCGTTCACATGAAGCTTATTTCACAAGGATAACTCGTTTTTTGGCTGCAATTACGACTGTAAAAATAAGCAACATCAATTCTTGGTGTTTTTCACTCGAAAAATCCCCATAGCAAACAATGGGAATAGGATTTTTCAAAATAAGCCTCTACTGAGGCTTTTTTTGAAGCATAAATTTACACTTCAAAAAGCGTTGTGTGAACATACGTTAAGGTATACGCTGAGTTATCACAACACTCAATGAGTGCTATGATTTCACCGTACTTCAGGTGCATTGTAGCGTGAGTACGCCCCGCAAATACGGTAAAATATCACTCATTGAGGGTTATGTAACCCGGCGTATTTCCTAGAGAAAACAAAAGTAATAGGGACAGTTCACACAGTGTCTTTGCAGGACACATAATTGTGCTGCAACACGCCCTGCAAATACAATAACTTAACGACAGCTATGAATGATGATTACCTGCCATTTTCCCCGGGGCATATTGCGCGCTGGGGAAAGTGAAATTAAATGGGAGCCGGCACAAGGATTTAGAAGTAACCCCATACGAGCGCCCCCATTTTAACACAAACCCCAAAAAAGTGGCACGCACTTAATATATTTCCGTGTGAAATCACCGGGCCCCTTGTGGGTGATGAAAGCAGACACTCGCCAGAATTGCGCTGCGCACAGGTACGTGCTAATGAAAGTAGGCACTCTCCAGTATTCGGGTGGCATAGTACCTGCCCCATAGGGCCCTAGTTTTGATTTAAAGTAGGCACTGCCCCGTATTTACCCGGGGGCACTAGTTTAAAGGGCCGTATTTGGCCCCCCTGTGCTGATGAAAGTAGGCACTCGCCAGTTTGCGGGGGCACTAAGTACAGGCTATTTAGGTAATGGTGATGGAAAAATTGGCCCCGCCAGTTTTGCGGGGGGCGGCAGGTCGAAACCCCTATAGGGCCCTAGTGCTGAGAAAGTAGGAAATCCCCCGGTTGGGGGGCGCGCGCAGGTACGAACCGCTATATGCCGTAGTGCTGATGAAAGTTTGGCACTCGCAAGTATTTTGGGTTTCGCACTAGTAAAATGCCGCTATATGCCGTTTGGCTAATGAAAGTTTGGCAATCCCCCAGTTTTTGCGGCGCGCAAATAGTACATTTCCGGGTAAGCCGTTTAAATGCTAAAAGGAAAGTAGGCCCCTCGCCCCGTTTTGCCGGGTTGCGCCCCTAGTTTCTTTCCGCAGTTTCTTAAAAGAAAGTAAGGGCAACCCCCCGTATTGCGGGGCCACTTGTAAAATGCCGCAAGTGCTAAAAAAGTTGGCACTCGCCAAATATTGCGGGTGGCACTAGTTAATGCCCCCCCCCCCTAAAAACCGTTTGTTTATGATGGGAAGTAGGCACTGCCCGTTTTGCGGGTGGCACTAGTTAATGCCCCTTTAAAGCCCTAGTGTGAAGAAAAATAAAGGGGATCGCCAGTATTGGTGGGGCACTTGTACATGCCCTATTTGGCCCTAGTGCTGATTTAAAGTAGGCACTGCCCGTTTTTGCGGTGGCACCCCAAATACATGGGCCCCATATGGTAGTGCTGATTTAAAGTAGGGGACAGCCAGGTTTTTGCAGCGCGCCAAAGGGACGCACCGCCCATACCCCTGTGACCCTAGCCGCCTTTTTAAACGGGGGGAAAAGAGTCGGGTTTTATTTCGCCATCATCCCGTGCCTTTTTTATGCCGGGGGGTGGCACCAAGCCGTTAAAAGATTGCCTCACAGTTTTTTTTATTTTTTTAGATTCCCCCCGTACACCATGGTTTCTACCCGTTACCAAAAATTTCCATATTAATATAGTTTTTGTAAATTTCACCGCTCTGTCACCCGTCGGGCCCCATTCCCCTGACGCCATGCATTGGACCAAAGAGAATAGATGGGCTTTTAAACTTTTGGTGGGCAAATTTTCCCGTCAGGGGGTGCCATCAAAAGCCGCGATTCCCAAACCCCGGCCTCAGGAAAAAACACCAAACAGGAAACTCCCACGAAGCAATGTTTAAAAAATTAAGTCCCCGTGCCCAAAATTTCCCAAAGGAAATCCAAAAAAACCCTGGCTGTTGGTGGGGCCCCGAGGAAATGGAGGGTTTGGGGGGCCCCCGTTTTGAGGGCACAGGCGTGTTGGCAGCGGCCGGGGGTTTAGTTTCAGGGATAGTTGGTTTCCAAGATGGGGCACAAACCCAGATAGAAAAAACCCGGGATCTACCCCATTAGGTTTATGTCTACACAGCACTGGTTTTTTGGGCCGATTTTTTAAAATGGATTCAGTAATTTTTTTAAAACCGCCAAAAAATACGACTGTAACCAGGCCCCATAGGACGGCAAAAGAAAAAACTGGCTCTAGTCCCAACGCACGGTTTTTTTATTGTTGGGGTTTCTAAACCCCCGGTTTTTTAGAACCCGTTCCATTTTCCAGCAAAAAAAATTTTTTAATACAGTTCTATGTACTGGGGCGGACGAAATCCAAAAACTGCACCAAGGAACAGCAATAAAATACCAATACGATTTTTTAAATTTGCTGTGAAAATATCGCCCTTTTGTCCTTTTTAAGAAGTAAAATACCACGGGATCAATTTAGAATTCATCCCGAATTTTTCAAAAACGCTTTTTTTTTGTAAAAACCCCCTATTTTTTCGGTCGGTTTTCCCTTTCCCTTCACATTGAAAAGGACTTTAAAACCACCAAATTTCCCGGGGATTATACAACTTTTTTTTGAAATTTTTTATAGATTTTTGGGTTTTTTTAAATCCCGGGCCCCCAGCAATTGGGCTGTGTAGCCCACCGCCCCAGATGTTCCACTGAGGTCAATGGGGAGAATTTACAGTCGGATTTTTAGCGGATTCTAAATACTGACTGTGCCGAAAAGCGAGACCTGAAACCAGTGCGGTGCAGACGTAGCCTTAGGGTATGTCCAGGCGACAACTAACGGTCGTATTGACGCCGCGAATACAATTTCGGGACGAAAATAGTGTCGTTGCGGGAAAACAAAGCATTTCCCCTTGAAATCCAGAAAAAAAGCCGTTTTGAAATGCCCTTTAAATTTTCTTTATGGGTTTTACCCTTGGGTGCCCCCCCCCCCATAAAAAAAGTACCAAACAAATTCTCCCCCCATAGATTACCTTCCCCCCCCCTTAACCCCCCCCCCCTTTCCCCCCAAACCCCCTAACCCAAAAAGGGGCTCCCATTTAAAAACATCCCATTAACCCTTTTAGTGGGCCCCCTGCAGCACCAAAACAAAATAGGGCCCCCCCCCATTAATGTTCCCATTTTTTTTCATATCGGGGGGTCCCTTTTATGATTAGGGCCCTTTAAAGGAGTACTCCCTATTGGGAACCCCGAGTGCACTCAATTTTGGGGAAAGCCGCCCAAATTTGTTTAGTAAAGGTTTATATACAATGCCAGTGGATACGCTTTCCTTTTACACGATTGCAGAAGAAGTACCCCTTTTCTCATTCCGGACGGGGTACTACCCGCCTTTTGGGAACCTTTTGCCGCAGGGAAAGTGCCCCACACCCAGGTTTTTAGGCCAGAAAAATTGTTTCCCCTTTAAAACGCCAAACCCGAAGTGTACATACTTTTGGTTTGGAAAAGACTGGTGCTAAGTTGCTTCAAGGGTACCGAAGGGGGAACCGCATGAGCCTGTTCCTCCCCCGTCCCGTTTCTGGGTAAGATTTGGGATTATTTTATAAAACCGCCCGGGCCTTTAAAGGTAGAAAACAAGGCCAAAAAAAACTTTAGGCAAATTTTTTGTTAGGACTAGTTTGCATTTTCTGAAAATTTAAAGGGTCACTTCTTTGTATTGTAAAAAAATAAAATAAAAAGTTTATTGACCGTACAACCTACTGATAACTGGATTATTAAAACCAACTTAAATCACTGATTGCAGGGAGCTGCCCCGCCCGATACGATTAATCCTTTGCTCGTCCCTATGTTCAACATATTTCCCTTTTCGGGGAAAAAGGTGTCCCAGATGTAAAACTGTCTTTTGTTAATTCCCCCTGCCCCCCCCAACCCCCCCCCCTCCCCCCACCCCCCCCCCCAGAAATGGGCCCAACCCCCGGGGGGCTCCCCAGAACCGGGAACCCCCCACAGGACGAATTTGGGGGCAAACCCCAGCCCCCTTTTCCCGGCCGGGAAACTCCCCAGGACAGAAATGGAGGCAAACAGCGCTCCCCGGACCCGGAAAATTCCCCCAGGGGCGAATGGAGGAACCCCGGGGCTCCCCCCGGGGGGAAACTTTTCCCCCCGGACAGAATGGAGGCAAAACCCGCGTTCCCCCTGGGACCCCGGGAAAAATCCCAAAAGGACAGTTTGGGGGAACCCACACGCTCCCCCCGGGGGAAAAACCCCCACAGGAAAAGAATGAGGCCCCAAAAAAGCGTCCCCGGACCGGGAAAACTCCCCCGGACAGAATGGGGCCAAAAAGCGTTCCCCCGGGCCGGAAAAATCCCAAAAGGAAAAGAATGGAGGCAACACCCCGCGCTCCCCCGGGGCCGGAAACTCCCAAGGGAAAAAATGGGAGGCCCCAAAAACAGCGGGTCCCCCGGACCGGGGAAAATCCCACAGGGCAAATTTTTAGGCAAAAACCGCTCCCCCCAGGACCGGGAAAAATTTTCCCCCAGGAAAAGAATGGAGGCAACAATTTCGTCACCCGGGGGCCCGGAAACCCCCCACAGGACAGAATGGAGGCAACACTGGGGGGCCCCCCGGGGGCCGGAAAAATCCCCCCCGGACAGTTTGGGGGCAAACAGCGCTCCCCCCGGGCCGGAAACTTCCCCCAAAAAAGAAATGGAGAGAACACAGCCTCCCCCGGAACCGGGGAAAATCCCCCCGGACCGAATGGAGAGAAAAAGCGTCCCCTTTACTGGGAACTCCCTTTGAAAAAGAATGGAGAAATTGTTTTTGGCGTGTGACTGGGGTCATGAACGCATGGGGTAAGCCCCCCAAAAAAATGAGTTAAAGGGTTTGGTAAAACTCATTGGGGAAATTTATCAAAGGAAGGCGAGAATTCTGGCTCCTTTTTCACCCCGAAACCAGCCTTTTTTTTTTCCACATTTACTATGTTTTTTTGACAGTTTCAGAAGGGTTCTGCGGCTCGTTTCCCACAAAAAGGGGCGTGGTTTGCGTGGAAAGGGGGGTGGGTTAAGTGCCAAAACCCAAAAAAACCCTTAGTTTTTGTCGATTTTTTTGGGGTGGAAAATAACCAAATTAAATGTGGGGACAGAGTTAGAAAAAGACAGTTTTAACTTTCACCAGATTTTTTTCCCAAAACTAGATAAAGGTTGCCGCCCTTTTAAAACTGTCATGTCCTTTCTTTACACTTTTTAAAAGTAAACCCCCTTTTTTGATTAAAAACTGCCCCCTTTGGTGCTATGATTTTAAAACCAAAATTTTTCGGGGGTAAGTCAGGGGACATTGGGAGGGACAATTACAAGCATGTTTTTTTGTGTGAAAAAAAGCCAAAAATTTCACGGCCCAATCCTGGGGATTTTTTTAAAAAACATTATCACCAAAATTCTTTAAAAAACCCCCCCCCCCCCCTTTAAAAAACCCGGGCAAAATGTGCCAAAGGCCCGTGACCTTCCAAAGACCTATGTTTAAACCCCCCCAAACCCTTCCCCCCACCCTCCAAAAACCCGAAGTCCCGGATTTTAATGGCCTCCCTCTGCCACGGATTATTGAATGCTGGTCGTGCTGCCGCTCCTGCATCCATGAAATCACAGAAAAAAGCCATAGCTCCCGCAAAGGGGGGAAAACAGACATTTCCCTTACAAGTGAAGGGGCCAAAAGAAAAGCCCCGTGGGCCCCATGGGGGAATCCGCCCCGGTGCAGAAAAAAAATGATGACCCAAACACTCACTGCTACTACACATGGGGGGGGGGGGGGGCGGGGTGGTTCAGGCGAGGGACACACCATGTTTATGCTATAGGTTAAGGCTAGGTTCAAACCCAAATTTTGGCCCTGTTCACAAGTTATTTAGGTGCAATTTTGCCTTTTGTGGGAATTTTCGGTAATTTCCCACGTTCATAGAGGAATTGGATTAAAGGGGCCCCCCCCCCCGTGCGTACAATACGATAAAATTGTTAGGGGGGGGAGAATTGACATGTCAATTGTTATGGAAAATTTCCGCCGATGTCAAAGCATGTTTTATGGGGGCCGGGGCCCTCGGTTTGGGAATTACCCCGCTGATTAGCCTTGGGGGCCGAAAACACAACGCGTATTGAGGGGCGTAAAAAACCGGGGGCCAAATAAGCCCTGTGGGAAAAATCCCTTATAGTACACGTTTGACTAGGGTGACAAATTTTGTTATACTTTGGGGTTTGGTGCACATTAATTTTACGTTTGGGTTAGGGCCCCAATTTACCTTTCGTTTGGGTTTTTGGTGGAAATAGTTATACCCTTTTTGGGTTTGGTGGACACTTCGTTATCGTTTTTGGGTTTGGTTTCAATTTAACCCCTTATAAATTTGGGGATCCCCACCATTTTTGGTATTGTTTGGGTAGGGCACAAATTTTGGTATATTTTTTGGGTTAGGGGGCAAATTATGGTATATGTTTTGGGGTTGGGGGCCCCCATTATGGTTTTACGTTTGGGCTAGGTGCCTTTTGTTTTACGTTTTGGGCTAGGTTTCACATTATGGTATATGGGTTTGGGGTAGGTGGGACATTATGGTATATGTTTGGGTTTGGTGCCCCATTTGGGGATATGTTTTGGGGAAAGGGGCCATTTTGGGATATGTTTGGGTAGGTGCCTTTTTATTTTACGTTTGGGCTAGGTGCACATTATGGTATATGTTTGGGCTAGGTGCACATTATAGTACACGTTTGGGTTAGGTGCACATTATGGTATACGTTTGGGTTAGGTGCACATAATAGTATATGTTTGGGCTAGGTGCACATTATAGTACACGTTTGGGTGAGGTGCACTTTACAGTATACGTTTGGGCTAGGTGCACATTATAGTACACGTTTGGGTTAGGTGCACGTTACGGTATACGTTTGGGCTAGGTGCACATTAAAGTATACGTTTGGGTTAGGTGCACATTATGGTATATGTTTGGGTTAGGTGCACATTATGGTATATGTTTGGGCTAGGTGCACATTATGGTATACGTTTGGGCTAGGTGCACATTATGGTATACGTTTGGGCTAGGTGCACATTATGGTATATGTTTGGGCTAGGTGCACATTATGGTATATGTTTGGGCTAGGTGCACATTATGGTATATGTTTGGGCTAGGTGCACATTATGGTATATGTTTGGGCTAGGTGCACATTATGGTATATGTTTGGGTTAGGTGCACATTATGGTATACGTTTGGGTTAGGTGCACATTATGGTATAAGTTTGGGGTATGTGCACATTATGGTATACGTTTGGGTTAGGTGCACATTATGGTATACGTTTGGGTTAGTGGTGCACATTTATGTATAGTTTGGGGTAGGTGCACATTATGGTATATGTTTGGGCTAGGTGCACATTATGGTATACGTTTGGGCTAGGTGCACATTATGGTATACGTTTGGGCTAGGTGCACATTATGGTATACGTTTGGGCTAGGTGCACATTATGCTATACGTGTTGGCTAGGTGCACATTATTGTATACGTTTGGGCTAGGGGACATATGGTATACGTTTGGTTAGGTGCACATTAGGTATATGTTTGGGGTGGTGCACATTATGGGAAGTTTGGGCTAGGGGCACTTTTGGTTAGTTTGGGGTAGGGGCACATTTGGTATATTTTGGGTAGGTGCCATATAGAAATTTTTTTGGGTTAGGGCAATTATGGGAACGTTGGGCTAGGTGCCATTTTGGTATATGTTTGGGCTAGGTGCAATTATGGATATGTTTGGGCTAGGGGCACATTATGGTATATGTTTGGGGCTATGTGCACATTTTTGGTATAGTTTTGGGTAGGTGCAATTTTTTGGTATTGTTTGGGCTAGGTGCAAATTTTTGGTATTTGTTTTGGGTTTTGGTGACTTATGGTATAGTTTTGGTAGGTGCACATAGGTATACTTTGGGCTAGGTTGGGGCACAATGCTATCGTGTAGTTTTGGTTCACCAGAAGACCAGGTAAGGCTCAGGCAAAACTCATTTTTTTTTGAAAAGCTGACGGATCCATTCTGACAGAAGGGAGAACGATGCGTTAACGTGTTTTTATTTATAAAAAGGTGGATGGATGCAAATGTGCATAGCAACCAATCAAGCTCACTTTTATTATTTATATTTCTCGGGAAAAAAAAAAGCTGGCTCTGATTGGTTTTTTATGGGGCCCGATTTTTCGCTATGGCTCTGATTCGTTGCTATGAGCTCTTTTTTTTTGGTTTTTGTTTTCTTGGGCCCCAAAGGTTGCTATGGGCTCTGATTAGTTTTAACCCAAGGGCTTTTTCTATTTTTTTTGCTTGAGTCTGATTGGGTTTGCTATGGCTTGTTTGCTTGCTTAAGGCTCTGATTTTTTGCTGGAGCCCCTGTTGGTTGCAAAATGGGCAACAAAAGACGGTTTTATGCTGAGGGGTTTTCTAATAGGTAAAAAATCTTAAAAATATTCAAAAACAGAACGGTCAAAATCTAAGGGCTCGAAAAAGTGGTCCTCTTTCCCCCCCGGGACAGGGGTTGTTGCTTCTCTTGTTCCCCGGGGCCCCCCACCACCTTGCCAAAAAACAAAAACTCCTGTAAAGGCCCCCTACCCAAAGGCCTGTTCCCCACGGTTTTAAAAATTGGGCTTTTTTCGTCCGTATTTACGGGGCCGGGAAGTGGGAAAATTGCGGCTGGAATTTCCAGTCATTACGGTAAATCGCCCCTATAGAGAAATATGGATTAGTTCCCTCCCTGCTCCAATCCCCGCGGGGGGGGATAATAAAAGTTTTTATAGGGCGTATTTCCCCCCGTTTAAAAGGAAGTTTGGGGGCCGGGGGTGCCCCCGCTCCCCCCCCCTGGGAGTAATTGCGGGGCAAATTACTCCTCCCTTTTTTAACCCCGTGTAAACCTGCCCTAAGGTTTTTTTAACCCGGCTGTTTTTGTGCACTTTTAAAAGCGTTTCCCGTTCCCAAAACGCACAAAACCTCACCAACACGCGCTTCTTCAGAAGAAGTTTTGGGGGGTTTTTTTTAGCGTTTTTTTTTTTGGGCGGGGTTTTTTTTTTCAAAAGGTTTTCCCCCCTTTACAAATTAATACCCCTGGTAAAAAAAAAACGCCCCAAAAAAACGTCCCCCCTAAAAAACACTTCAAAATTAAACATGCCATGTTCCCAAAACGCTTCTAAAAGAAGCGCAAAAAAAAACCTTGTGTGTTGCTACACGTTTATTATATAAGAATCAATTATATGAACTGGGGGTGTTTTGGACGCTGTTTTGGGCACGGAAACGTTCCAAAAACCGAATCCTAAACAGCGTCCAAATAAGCCTCCACCGTGCTGCGGGGTGAAAACGGTCGCCCCCGCAATTACCCTTTGGTTTGGGAGCCGCGCCGGCCCCAAAGCCCCTGTAATTCGAACCGCGAAGCACAGTCTTTTTCCCCCCGCATTAAAATCGTTGTATTGAAAAACCCCCGGGGAGAGGAGGGAAATCCATAGTTTTAGGAGAACTGGGAGCTCTCGCTCGTATTAGGCACAATACCCCGGGAAAAATTTGCGGCCAAAATTCCCAGTGGAACAAGCCTTTGGGTTCTTTCACACAGTGCATTTTTTTGGTGCATTTTTCGGATGTTTTTTTGGGGAAAAGGGCACAGCAATTAATTCTGTACGTTACTGCACAAAAAAAGGGAACCAAAAAAAAGACCTCAGTGAAAATAATGACCCACTAAGGGGGCACACAAAATAAGCTGGTGAGCGAAAAAACCACCAACTACTTTTGCCCTCAAAAAGGAACAATGTGCTTTTTACCCCGGACCCGGGACGAGGTATTCTGGTGCCCTGGCAAAAAAAAGGGATATAGCCCCCAAAGGAAAAAAAGCCCCCCTTTGCCTCCTTGCCCCCCTTCTGCTTTGGAAAAAAGGTGGTGCCCTAGGAGGTTGTCTAACTTGCCCTACCCCCTCCCAAAGTACTAAATACCCTTCAAATCTCTGGGCCCCCCTGACGCTATGTGGCCAGGCTGGGGTGGGGGGCCAGGGAATTTTCCCGGTGGAGTTGATCCCCAGGGGCCCACCCCAGTTTAGTTTTTTTTTCGGGCCCCCCTTTTCCCCCCCTTTTGTATGTTGTAGATGCCTCCCTCTGCCCCCTTGCTTTTTTTGCTTCTCTTTCTTGCTTTTTTTTTTTTTCCTCTTTAAGATTATATGGAGTTAAAAAACAATTTGGTTACTATCTCACGGCCCCCGGGGGGTTCCCCATGGGCCGGGGCCAGCTTGTGTTGGGGGCTATGTTTATGCCCATGTCCGTACCCTTTCAACCTCGACCAAGAGCAGGTACTACACTCGATCCGGCCCAAAAAAAACTGGTAGGATTTTTAGGCCCCCCTCACCCCGAGACAGGTTCAGGGTCCAGCAGGGAGGAATGGGCTGACGGCAGCACTCTGTGGTTAGGGAAGTATCTGCGGGACCGTGTGTTCATGGGGCTCTATGTCAGGTGCGGGGGGGGGGTAAAAGGCGGTTGACTCAGGTATCTCCCGCACACCGTGTTTGTGGGTAAAACCTGCTCGGGGGGAAAACCCCTGGGCCAAGTCATTGCCCCCCTTTCCAGCTGCACTTTTCCCTTTCGGAAAAAATCACACAATCAATGAAGAGTACAGAGGACACATTGTATTATGACACCA
The DNA here is from genome assembly GCA_025379985.1 of Phyllomedusa bahiana. NCBI lineage: Eukaryota > Metazoa > Chordata > Amphibia > Anura > Hylidae > Phyllomedusa > Phyllomedusa bahiana. The sequence goes on from JAODAL010073607.1 coordinate 14,144, forward strand.
GTTTTTTTACAGAGCAAACCCGAAATAACACAAGGTGCTTGTCTCATAAATGAGCACTAATTATGGAGAAACTTGGCGCCTTGCCCCAAACAGGGAACATTGCAAATTTTTTACTCAGCAGGGTCCGGCGGTGTCTACAGGACTGTCCTGGAGGCTGCTTCAGAGCTGAGGGCCTGTCAGGACGGAGAAGAGACCTTGACCCTGTCAAAAGTTACGTTGGGGACTTAGAAACCCCTAGAAACTCCATTCAAAGATGGGTTATTAGATACTGAGCCAACAGCAGAGGCTCGAAACGCTAAACCCCGTGTTTGGTCTTTTTTTTAAAGTTTTTTACTGTCTTCTTAAATGGATATAAATAAATTTTTTTTGATTTTTTTTCTACCTATTTTTTTTTTAAGAAATTTTTTTTTGCTGAGTGCCCCGGATCTCTTAGATTTTTGTAAAACTGTAAAAAAGCAGCCGGGGTTTTTTGTTCAGCGGGGTTTTTGATTTGTGCCCAATAAACCCCAAAACCCTGATTTACCTACCGTATTTTT
>JAODAL010073608.1:0-14679 GCA_025379985.1 Phyllomedusa bahiana
TTGACCCAAATGAACCCAGTAACAACTGGGTAACCCTTGGATATAAATTGCACTCCACAAATGGCCGGGAAAAAATTTTACTTGTATTTTTCCGTTTAAAAAACGTGTGTTTTCAAATGAAAAAGACGACAGGTTTAATTAACCTTGGGACAAAATTAGGCTACAGAAAAAAGAAAAATTTTTTGGGCCTTGAAAAAGACGGTTTTTTTTTGTCAGCACACCAGCAAAACAACGCTTAAAAACCCCGGGATGTAAATTGCGCCAAAAAATTTAAACCGCACAAAAAATAGCTTTGTACGTGTACAATTGCATTTTCTACACCACCAACAAGACTACTTTTGAAAATTAAACCCCCTTTGTTTGGAAATGGGCTACAGGAAAAATTTATATATTTTCCCGTTGAAAAAGCGTTTTTTTGGGGTCAGACACCAAAAACAACGTTTAAAATAAACCCCCTGGATTTTAATTTGCGCCAAAGAATTAGCCGCACAAAATAGTAGCGTTGTAGCGTTTCAATTGTGTTTTTTCCTACGCCAGACAACAAGAATACTTTTTTAATTTAAAACCTTTGCTTGTGAATTGGGCTACGGAAAAATTTATAATTTTCTTGAAAAAGACGGTTTCTTAGGGTAGACACCAGCAAAACAACGCTTAAATTAACCCCTGGATGTAAATTGCGCCAAAAAAAATTGCCCCCCACAAAAAGTAGTTTTGGGTAGCGTGTTAAAATTTGCGTTTTTCTACCCAAAAACAAGAGATCATTTGTAATTAACCTTTGCTTTAAAATTAAAGGCACAGGAAAAAATTAAAATTTTTTGGGGCTTTTAAAAAACTTTTCTTGGGGTCAGCACACCAGAAAAAAACAACGCTTAATTAACCCCTGATTTAAAAGCCCAAAAGAATTGACCGCAAAAAACTAGTACTTTGAGCGTGTTACAATTGCGGTTTTCTACGCCAAAAAAAGAGATCATTGAAATTTAACCTTTGCTTGTAATTTGGGCACAGGAAAAATTTATATATTTTGGCTTTGAAAAAAGGGTTTTTCTTTGGGTCAGAAACACCACAAAACAACGCTTAATTAACCCCGGATGTAAATTGCGAAAAAATTGAGCCCCCAAAATAGTAGCTTTGTAGCGTGTTACAATTGCGTTTTTTTCAAACCCACACAACAAGAATACATTTGTAAAAAACCTTTTTGGGAAATTTTGGGCTACAGGAAAAATTTATATATTTTGGCGTTAAAAAAGACGGTTTCTTGGGTCAGCACACCACAAAACAATGCTAAAAACCCCCCGGATTTAAATTGCGCCAAAGAATTGAGCCCACAAACAGATTTTAGGTTTCCCAAATTGCGTGTTTTCTACCCAACAACAAGAGAACATTTGTAATTAACCTTTGTTTGTAATTTAGGCTACAAAAAAAATTTTTAATTTTTTTTGGCGTTAAAAAACGTTTCTTGGGTCAGCACCCCAGCAAAACACGCTTTAATTAACCCCTGGTTTAAATTGCCCCAAAAAAATTGACCCCCCACAAAATGGGAGCTTGTACGTGTTACAATTGCGGTTTTTCTACCCACACAACAAGAATACAGTTGAAATTAACCTTTCTTTGAATTAGGCACGGGAAAAAATTTTTATATTTTGGCTTGAAAAAGACGTTTTTCTTGGGTTCACCACACCAGCAAAACAACGCTTAATTAACCCCCGGATTTAAATTGCCAATAAATTGATCAAAAAAAGTGGTATTTGTATTGTAAAAACCTTTTTTTTTTTAAAATAATACAACAGGAACTGACTTAGATCCCATTGGATATTGAATTTATGCAGCTGCAGTGACCACACGGTTTTCAGATCCAATCCCCCAAAAAAAAAAATAGAAAAAAAAATATAAAAAAAAAAAAAATTTAAAAAAAATTTTTTAAAATTGGGAATTTGATAAAACATGAGAGGAGTGTGAGCTCCCGGCTCGCGCCCGGACTATTATGCTGACGCACAGAACCCCCGGGCTCTGATTGGCTTCACTCTGCACATTCATTCGGCTATGCCCTTCTTCCCCCCAAGTGCTTTGCCCCATGAGCGCCAGTGCTCGCAGGGATTTTACAATCAAAAAGCACACTTCTTACCCGAAGTACCCCCAAAATTTTGACTTTCGTTCCGAATGAAATTTTTGCTGAAATTCTAAACGAATTTCCCCTTTGTAAAAATCTTCGCCCATCTCTATACATATTATATGTATGTCTGTCATATTATTATATTTATTTCTATATAAAATCATGATATGTATTTTTTTACAGTACAGAAATAAAAACACCCCACCCGGGAGGTGTATTGAGAGGGAGAGGGGGACCACGGGCAGTCACTAGCCCTGCCCACCCCAAGAAACAGCCTTGTTACACTATGGGTTTAGTTAACCTGTCATGGGTTGAAGACAGTTATAAGACCTGTGACATGACTCCAATGAGACCAAAGGTAACACACCACAGCACAGAAGCAGTGAGCTATATGGGGGCTACAACAGTGAACTATATGTGATTTTTTTTTTCTTCTACAGTGCTCTGCATGGGATAACTGAAGTTATATTTTAATAGTATAATTTTAAAGGTTTGGCTATACCAACTATGTGTAACTTTTTTATTAATTTATTTTAAAAATGGCAAATGGGGGTGTTTTGAACTTTTTAGATTTTTTTTTATTTTTAAAACTTTTATTTTCCACTTGTACATGTAGTCCCATAGGGTTCTTGACCACAAAGAGGTGCCATCAGTTGCACACTATTCTGCATTATATACATATAGTGAGGAAAATAAGTATTTGATACACTGGCAATTTTGTAAATTTTCCCACCTATAAAGAATGGAGAGGTCTGTAATTTTTAGCAAAGGTACACTTCAATTGTAAGAGACAGAGTCTATAAAACCCCTAAGAAAATCACATTATATTATTTTTAAATAATTAATTACCATTTTATTGTATAAAATAAGTATTTAATCACCAACCAGCAAGAATTCTGGCTCTCACAGACCTGTTAGTTTTTCTTTAAGAAGCCCCCCTACACTGCACTCATTACCTGTATTAATTGCACCTGTTTGAGCATGTTACCTGTATAAATGACACCTGTCCACACAATCAATTACACACCAACCTCTCCACCATGGCCAAGACCAAAGAGCTGTCTATAGACACCAGGGACAAAATTGTAGACCTGCACAAGGCTAGGGTTGTCTACATGACACTAGGCAAGCAGCTTGGTAAGAAGGCAACAACTGCTGGCGCAATTATTAGAAAATGGAAGAAACACAAGATGACTGTCAATCTTCCTCGATCTCGGGCTCCATGCAAGTTCCTTATCCCACTCACCTCGTGGGATAAGGATGATTCTGAGAAAGGTCAGGAGTCAGCCCAGAACTACATGAGAGGACCTGGTCAATGACATGAATAGAGCTGGGACCACAGTCTCAAAGATTACCGTTAGTTACACACTAGGCAGGTACCTCTGCACACACCAGCACATATCCAAGCTCATTAGAAGTTCACCAATGACCATCTGGATGATCCAGAGGAGGCATGGGAGACGTTCATGTGGTCAGGTGAGACCAAACTAGAACTTTTTGGTATCAACTCTACTCGCCGTGTTTGAAGGAAGAATAAAGATGTGTACAACCCCATGAACCCCATCCCAACCGTGAAGCATGGGGGTGGAATCATCATACTTAATGAATGGAGGATGGATGGGGCTATGTATTGCAAAATTTTGGCCAATAACCTTATCCATCTGTACGAGCACTGTGTAGCTGGGTCATGCAGCAGGACAATGACCCAAAACACACAGCCAAGGCAACCAAGGAGTGGCTCTGTAAGAAGCATTTCAACCTCCTTTAGTGGCCTCGACAGTATCCAGACATGACTCCCTGCTCTGTCTAATCAGGACAGGAACTATGTACAGGTAACCATAGAAACCTGTATGCACTCAGAATAGATAAAATCTCTGTTATCTCCTGACTAAGAAAAATTCAAAAGACTAATGTATTTGAAATACATTCTTCAATTACCTGTCCTTAAAGCTAATTAGGAAAACCGACTTAAGACACTTTCTTCATATTGCTAGACAGGTGGCTGTGACCTTGCGGAAAAGGGGGCATGACTTTTATGCTACCCACTGCGCCAAAATCTGCATCAAAAATATGCCAAAGAAGTAAGCCAAAAAAAAAACTGGTCTAAAAACATAGAGAATTCGTAAAGCTACGCTAATTTATCAATCAGCATGAACCACTGTAATAAATCTGGTGTGTTTTTAGAGGGCCTTTGTGTTTCAGTTCTTTACCATTTTAAAGATATTAGTTTGCAGTCTTATTTACATCCAGAGAGAAAAATCCGAATTTATAGTGTGCAATAAAATAGACAATTGTACTGCAGGATGAATTGACACTAAGTAATAAAATTACCATTATTACAAAAATGAATACTACATTATACATTTAAAATTACTACAGTACAATGGATGTTTCCAATGCACAATTAAACATGCCATTAAGTCATTATTTAAGATAACTTCATGATTGCTGTATAATAAAATTTGCGTTCATGCCACACAATATTATTAACTTTATTAGACAATAATTACATTTATTGTATGCTGGAAATGAAGCTAAGATGAGTAATACCATATCATAAAACAAATATTAGTGCCAGGCTAAACAATAAGTATTAACACCATAAAAACATTGACATTTATACTTCATAAATTCATGATACATGAATACTTTATTCTTTTATAGAAGAAATGTCATTATTTGTAAAACACTAAGGCTATGTTCACACAGCTTAAAGTGGGATGTATTTTGCCGCGTATTTCGCAGCATACTGCACTCAATATGGGGCGAAATGCACCCCAGTCATAACGGTAATCCACCGTTTCTCATAGAGAACTATGGATTACGCCTCCTCTCCCCGCTCGTACAATACGCTTTGGGGAGAGATAAGTGACATGTCAATTATTCATGGCGTTTACATGCCGCGAGCAATGCATGTTTATGGGGACAGTGGGCTGGCGGCCCCCCACCCGCCCAGCGGGAGCTACCGAACACGCAGCGTAATTGCGGGCCGTGTGAACTTAGCCTAAGGGCGACATGTGGGAAAATTGTCTAGATCTAAGGCTTTCTTTGTTGCCCGTAGCAACCAATTAGAGCTCCCTTTTCATTTTTTTTCAGAGCACTATATGAAATAAAAGGGGAGCTGCTGTTTGTTGCCTTGAGCAACAAAGGAAATCTTAGACATATAGGGCGACATGTATGAATCTCATGTATTTCTTTATTTTCGTTAGCCAAGGATCAATAGTATGGGTGCAACGAAAATAAAGAGATAAACATGATTTTATTGATTTAATATTTTTTTCGTTACCCCCATATTATCATTCGTTTTATATACACATCGGTACAACTTCTGTAGTGTTATAATTTGATTTCGGCCATGTACAGTTTTATTTCAGATTGCATTAGAAAACCCATAGGAGCGTCGCTCGCTCTCCCATTGGTCCAAATAACGGCGCCTCTTTTAACTTAGCCAATCACAGAGCGCGCTCAGAATTTCTTTTCCCCATAGAACTCTATGAGAAAGTAGCTCGCGCTCTGATTGGCTAAGCTGGACGAGCCCCCGCCGCTTCAACCAATCAGCTCGTTTCTGCATTTTTACTGTATTTTGAACTGTCCCGCCTTTGAATATGATTGGTCAATTTTTCTCCATAGGATATAATGGGACATTGTCGCTCCTATTCTGATTGGTCAATTCTCCTCCATGGGTTTTAAAAATGGGACATTGTCGCTCCTATTCTGATTGGCTGGTTTATGTCGACCAATGAGAATAGCTTAAACAATTTGAATTACTGTATTTCCCGGCGATTCTCTCTATTGCAATTCCCTATGTAGCGCCGGTCTCGGCGACAAATGCGTTGTTCGGGATTTTAACTGCTTTATTTGTAAAGAAGGGATCGGCTCTTTATATGATAATGTTTTACATTTAATAAAAATAATTTTTTTATTAATACTACTTGCCGCACGGCGCTGAGCGCCAAGATTTCAGAGCGCCCATCTCTCCATAGACTGCAATGGGAGAAGTAGCTCGCGCTCTGATTGGCTGGGATAGCCAAGCCCCCGCTAGCTCAGCCAATCAGCTCTTTTCTGTCTTTTTACTGTATTTTTTAATTATCCCGCCGTGGATTCTGATTGGTCTAAACTTCTCCATAGACTAGAACGGGTCTTTTTCGCTCCTATTCTGATTGGTCAATAGTTCTCCATAGGTTTTAATGGGTCTCTGTCGCTCCTATTCTGATTGGCTGAGCTAGCCAAGTCCCTGGTAGCTTAACCAATCAGCTCTTTTCAGCATTTTTACTGTATTTTGAACTGTCCCGCCTTTGATTCTGATGGGTCAATCCTTCCCTATAGTTTTAATGGTTCACTGTCGCTCCTATTCTGATTGGCGGTTAATGCCGACCAATGAGAATAGGTTTCAGAATTTGAATTACTGCATTTCCCGGCAATTTACAATATCATAATTCTTGATATTGCGCCGTTCTAGAGTTTAGGAAAGTGATTTTTTTTATTTTTTATTATGTTTATTTTTTACGTTCAGCTCTTTTCTGACACTGTTTTCCGCCTTTATTAAGGCGATATTTTCGGAATCATACTCCTGCTGCACGGAGCGGAGCACCGAGATTTCTGTAGCGATCTTCTATGTTTCCTTGCATGTTTCAATCCTGCTTCACTTCGCCTCTGCCGGAGCATTTAGACCAAAATAAACCAGGTCTGCCTGTCGGAGCTGCCGAGCGCTGCGCTGCGCCCTCGCTTTGGCCGACTCGCGATCGTACATGCCCGGAGTTGTTGAGTGAGCGCGCCGCGTCCCCCCGGAACGCCCTACCCCCGCGCGCCCGGACACCGCGCAACCCCGCCCCTGCCGCCCCTTCATGCGAGGCGCAGCTGAAAGTGGCGAACGCTGCGCCTAACACTGCATCCCTGCGTCCGACAGCGGGATTCGGGCCGGGAGGCGCAGATTACTCCAAAAAACAGGCGAAAAGCCCGATCATACATGTCGCCCATAGTCTATAGGCTATCAATTGTGATATACAATTTTTATATACTTAGCAGTCACAAAGTAGTCTGTTGTTAGATAATGGCAGTCACTTCATGGTAAATGAAGACCACCAAAACAATTAGTAAGCTTTCTTTTACTCATGGTACCCAGGGAATGGTGCATAGATTGATATCCACTCTTCAATAAATTCACCACATCCACATTGGGGAGAAAGATGGTCCAAGGACACCCTGATAAGATCCTTTGTGTCCTGCCTAACCAGCAGGGTTATCGCCTCGAAGAGGGCGTTCCCACCCTACGAAGGCTCTCCCTCTCATACCCTAGTTAGTATGGGACAAAAATCATACAGAGACAGACAAAAAGAGACATAGCAAGAAAGGTCTAGGAAATTAACCTGTCTAATCCTGAAGCATTCCATTTATAAGGTATTACTAATCATTCTTCAGGTAGCTAAGATGTTAGATAGATAGCCCAATAATGCCAATATAAAGTATATGTTTAAAGAGGGTAGTCTCCTTACAGCAAATCCTCTTCGCTGGTCGCTGGTCGTGGTCTGGGCTTGCATGTCGTTTCTTGTATTGCATCCGAAAGACACGACAGGCGCGATGTAAACACGCAGCGGTGATCTCTCATGTGAATGCCGCTGTGTGTCTGTCATTGCCGACAGTGATAAAGTCACTGCTAATTGTTAGCTGCATCTCTGGGTCCGTTCTGATGGACCCAGAGATGCATCAGAAAAGCGTATGTTCATATGGAGGCAAGATGCCGTGTGAATATACCCTTAGTTTGATTTTGGATTTTAAATCAGTTTGAAAACCAATTGTTAACCATACTCAAAGAGTTCAATAGAGATTCAGAGCAATAGTCATTCATTTTTTCATGTCTGATTTCAAAACAGACAGTTTTGCAAAAAACTTGGAACATTCTCATTCTTTCATCTGATTTCTGTCTGAAAATTTACTATTGACGTCAATGGAAAGGTATAAAAACCGACTAGAAGGCTAGTGAACTGTTTTTGGCACTGATTTGTGTGCGGATCTAGCCAGAAAAAACTCAGTAGTACTCTATGATGTATTGTAAGTCCCACCTATAGTGGGTGTGTTATAACTGAAAAATATATTTGCATAGTTAAATATTTAAATATGTAACTTATTTAAAACTATAAATATATTATATGATAATATAATATATAACAATTCTATGTAGATAAAAAATATGTGAGCTATATAATTTTTTGTGTTAGAATAGCAGTGTTAGAATGCTGTTGGGTTTTGGACAGCATTTCAACATTACTGTGTAGACATGGCCTAAATGGCCACTGCAAACTTCGAGAATGACTACTGGGTACAGTAATAAAAATTACACGGTTTCTCGCACCAAACATGAATGAATTGCACTCAATACACTTTTCTGTCACAAAGTCGACTAAAAAACCATCAGAAAACTGATTGAAATCAGTGACAAGAAACAAAAAAAGACTAAAAAAAAGTTTTCGTGTAAAATCAGTTCAATATATTCGTTGGATTAATGGTTTTTCAGTTCAAATCCAGATCAGACAGTATTTTGTCCTTTGCCGTGTGTGCAGGGCCCTGTTTTGTTTGTTTGGTTTGTTGATTTCTTTGCTACCCTCTAATGCCTTGTATCCTCTTAAATATAAAGCACTGTGGCAGATGCAGACCCTATACAAAGTAAGACTATTTCTATTATTATTGCTCTTAAATATGTCGGACAGCAAACAAAAAGCAAGAATGTTACTCCCCATATATTGTTAAAAAAATTAATTATATATATATATATTTTTTTAAATGTCATCGTCCTGGTTGAGGATTTTGATTTCTAGAATATGTTTAGCTGCACTCCTAAAACTGTGCCGTGAGTGATACAATTTATAACTCACAAAGTGATGGGTTAAATGTACAAGAATTAATAGTAATGTCTCAGTTGATAAATCATTGCGCCTATCTGTCCTGAAGATTGGGACAAAATAAAATAAAAACTAACATTTTATATAACATGACGTTGATTTTTTCTATTTTAGCAATGTCATGTAATAATCTCTACTAGGCAATATAATGCAAGAAGCACCACATATTATAGTTGAATTTACATATTATTGTAGAAGTAACATATATGCAATTGTTCATATATTTATTACTTCTTTAATGTTTGATGTTATCATGAGCTACAAATAATGTAAAAATGACTGTATTATCTGTAAGTGATGACTACAATGGTTAGTGTATAGTATACTATTTATAATGAACCTGTCACAATTACAATTTGCAGACCTCTACCCTAGTCGCTTTCTAATACAGTATTGTTCCTGGTTCCAACGACTGACATTGCCTGTCAGACTAATTGATTAAATTAATGTTGTAGCTAATGAGGGTAGTTAGATGGCACCATACAGGGACTGGTCCTTTAGCTACATTTATTCTTATTACTTCAACTACCTCTTAGCTGAAGATAGAAATCTATGAAACTGAGGCCCAAGGGGATATAAAATGCTATTAAGTACCAGTTAATTTATATCTGCATGCTATGTCATTGAAAAACAGCAGGAATAAAAAGCAGCAATACAATAAAATCTGTTGAGCGTGTAGCATAAAAACATTTTGTTCTTTATGAACGTTTCTATTAATTATATGTTCTTATATCCTTTTTTTAACCCCCCATGATGACAACTCGTTTTTTGCACAAATAGTACTGATATCTCTATAGGGTTTCCAAATATATACCGATGATATGTAACAGTATTTATTACGTTTCTCTAAAAAAGGGAAATATGCTTAATACTTTGGAAAGTTGGCAGCAATTCAGGTAAATTTTATGGAATATACAATACTCACAAAAAGTTAGTGATTTTTTACTTTTGGGTGAAATTTTAGAATGACCATAAAATTTCTTAAACAAAGAATTCCCTAAATGAGACCATCTCATAAATTTAGAATGTCCAAGTATTCAATGTTTCATTACTTTTTGTAACTTGCAACTTGCTGATCTCTAACAAAATTCCCAACAGGTGTTTGATCCCTTAATCGATCAATACATTTTGGGGTTCAATTTGAATTGGGATTAAGCAGTCCACTTCATCATGCTGTTCACATTTTGACATCATGGGACCAAGACAACACCCAGGGCAGTTCCTAGGCTAAATTTCACTCAGGGCGAGGTGAAGAAATTTCGCCCCCCACCCCCACCCCCTGTTACATATAGCGCCACAGTGCATCACCATAAACCAAAGCTAAAATATACAAAAAGCTTTACTACAATCTGCTATGTATAAAACTACCAAATAATAGTCATACAGTTACCAAATAACACCGCCCGCTACACCAACCAGAATCCCAAGACCACAAAGACCACATATCTCCAGCACACAGTGACCGAATAATACCACCACACCATGACCACATATCACCAGCACATAGTGACCGAATAATAAAACCACACCATGACCACATATCACCACCATATAGTGACCGGATAATACAAACTGACCATTACTGAATACAAACCATTATACTACAACCAATATTACCAGCATACAGTGACCATACAGTGTTGGATACCAGCTGTACACAGGCTCTGCAGACATATAAGCGATTACAGTAAAGTTATATCTAGTGACTCACAGGAGACGTCTCTGAAGAGTTGTTCTCTTTCTCTTCTCCATCTGTCCCAGACGCCATGACAACTACTCCCGACTCTTCACTGTAAAATTTACAAAACAAACATCTTAGACTCCTCAATTTATCAGCACTTCTCTACCAATTCCTATCTCTATACAAATGCCCCATCTATAGCACCTCATATGGTAGCCATGTAATATTCCTCCTGTAGCCACATAGTAGCCCCCTGTAGCCACGTAGTAGCCCCCTGTAGCCAGTGATGCCTCCGTAGCAAGGTGATGCCCCCCTGTAACCAGGTGATGCCCCTGTGGCCCGGTGATGCCCCCTGGTAGCCAGTGATGCCCCCTTGTATCCAATGATTCCCCCTGTAGCCAGTAGATGCACCCCTGTAGCCAGGGCTGCCCCCTGTAGCCAGTGACGTCCCCTGTAGCCAGTGATGCCCCCTGTAGCCAGTGATGCCCCCTTGTAGCCAGTGATGCCTCCTGTAGCCAGTGATGCCCCTGTAGCCAGTATATGCCCCATGTAGCCAGTGATGCCCCTCTGTAGATAGTTATGCCCCCTGTAGCCAGTGATGCCCCTCTGTAGCCAGTTATGCCCCCATTGTAGCCAGTGATGCCCCCATTGTAGCCAGTTATGCCCCCATTGTAGCCAGTGATGCCCCTCTGTAGCCAGTTATGCCACATTGTAGCCAGTGATGCCCCCATTGTAGCCAGTGATGCCCCCTGTAGCCAGTGATGCCCCCCTGTAGCCAGTTATGCACCCATTGTAGCCAGTGATGCCCCTCTGTAGCCAGTTATGCTCCCATTGTAGCCAGTTATGCCCCCATTATAGCCAGTTATGCTCCCATTGTAGCCAGTGATGCCCCCATTATAGCCAGTGATGCCCCCATTGTAGCCAGTGATGCACACCTTGTAGCCAGTGATGCCCCTATTGTAGCCAGGAGATCCCCCCTGTAGCTAATTATAAAATAACAAAATATTACTTACCAGACATCGGTCCGCGCGTCCAGCTCCGGGAGCTGCAGAGCGGTGTAAGCAGCGTGACGTCATCACCCTGCTTACGCTATCGCGCAGCTCCCAGGGATCTCCTCGGCGGCAGAGCGTCACAGGGGGCGCGGTGAAAGCTGTGCGCCCCCTGCGACGCTGTGTATGTATCGGCACCCAGTGAGCGCCGATACATACAGGGGAGGAGGCGGGACGGGAACGATCCGTCATGCCTCCTCCCTGCATGAGCAGCTGCTGGCTCTGCGCGACTGTTATAAAACAGCCACGCAGAGTCAGGGGCAATCCTCTGGGCGGGTGAGGCAGGCGGCGCCCCCCTCGGGTGAGTGGAGCCTCGGCGCCCCGGGCGATCGCATGCCCCGCCCGCCCCTAGGAACGGCCCTGAAAACACCTTATAATTGATCAACAGTACCTCTTCATTGCGAGGCTGGTGCAAAAAGTACTGCAACAGTGAACAGTGGGACGTGCATTCTAAATTTAAGAGATGGTTTCATTTAATTCATTTAAAAAAAAAAATCAATTTATTTTATGTTCATCCTAAAAATTTAGCCAAAAGACAAATATCCCTAACTTTTTGGGAGTAGTGTATATTCATTTTCATACGTTCAAGTACACCACACCAAAAAATTTTTACATTATTTTTTATGTTATTATTTTTGTTTGTAAAAATTGCAGCATTTTATGTTTTCCCACGTATAGGTACGTCCTATTTTTGGCAAAAGTCCTATGTAGCACAAACACAATAGTAAATGTTGGTCACTGTCTGTAGTTTTATGTTTCCCTATTGATTTGTGATTAACATTTGGCTGCTGCAATTTTTGCAAACAAAAATGATAAAAAAATTCATGGAAAAATGTCACTAGAGATGCATACGTTTTTACTGACTACTGTATGAAATTACCCTAAGAAAATTGCTTTAACATTTTTTTTTAATTATGATCTTTGTCATATATACATGTTACATATTAAACATGACAATTAATATTTCTTCCTAACATAATCTTAGATTGTTATCTGATTGCAGGATCTAGTGTTCCTTGGGAATTGCTTGTAGCATAGAAGGTTATCTCCCAGGGACACTGAAGAATGTGATGTAACCTTCCACCTAAGCATTAACAGTATGTTTACCCAAGGCATTATTTACTTTAGATTAACTCTGGTGATCATATACAAAGGAAAGCCAACAGACACTGATAGGCCGATGATAGCTATCAGCCTCCCCATATTGTCTGGAAAAAATGTGACCTTTTCTTCTCTCTAAAGGGTGTGCAGAAGTCCTGCTTTCGACCAAGTAAGGACAGACCTAAATCTAAATTAAAATGGTTTCGAATTAATAAGGGACCACTCCCATTTGAATCTAGCACACATGAGTACCCGAGAAATGTGATGTCTACCATTGTACACTTTGGTCACTGCCCCACTGAAGCCAGTAATGATAAAGAGCTATATTTTATATTGCCATTTTTATTTTTTACTTGATAATGAATGTTTCTTTTCCAAGCACAAAATAATTTATAGTTGATTAAAACAAAAAGATGCACTGCCCAGTCTCAGCACCCAGACTCCTCCAAATATTAGTGACTTTAAAGCAGTGTCAGACTGGGAACCTGTTGATCTTGGGAGCCCACCCTACAGCTACTGTACATTTTAGGCAGGGGCGTCGCTAGGCTGTTTTATTCGGGGCTTGGGCCCCGAATAAAACCCCCTGTGCCCCGAACCTCCCGGGCTCCAGGCCGCTGCCATGGGCCTGGAGACCGACCCCCCTCAGCTACATGTCGTCCGCTGGACGCACATACAGCGGGGGGCTTCTGCGGAGCAGAAGCGAGCGCTCCCGCCCCGCAACAGGTCGGACCGTCCCCCGGGTCCGACACAGCGAGGCCGCCGGGTCCCCATGCACTGAGGACCCGCCACGCCCCGTGGGCTCAGCGGCAGCGGCGCATTTAATGCCCTCATCACCCCGCGCCTGTCCCGGGCGCACAGGCGTCACGCTGGCCCCTAGGAGCTCCCGGGAGGAGCGGGGGCTGAAAGGACAGAACGCGCTCGTGGGGGAACTAAGGTGAGTATTAAGTTGTTATTTTTATGCGTTTACCTGCCTGTGTCCCCTTATACTGCCTGTGGGCCCCATTCTGCCTATGCCCCCCTATAACCTGCCTCAGTGCCCCTATATCTGCCTGTGGGCCCCAAATACTGCCTGGGCCCCTATACCTGCCTCATGCCCCTAATCGCCTCAGTGCCCTATAACTGCCTCAGTGCCCCCTATAACTGCCTGTGCCCAATACCTGCCTCAGGCCCCTATATACTGCCTGTGGGCCCTATATACTTCCTGTGGCCCCATATCCTGCCCAGTCCCCTATATACTGCCTCATGCCCCCCATATACTGCCCGTGGCCCCCTATATACTGCCCGGGCCCCCCATATACTGCCTGTGGCCCCCTATACCCGCCCGTGGCCCCTATATACTGCCTGAGGCCCCATAAACCCGCCTGTGGCCCCATATACCTGCCGTGGCCCCAATATACCCTGGGCCCCAATACCTGCCTGTGGCCCCATAATACGCCGTGCCCCAATATACTGCCTGCACCCCCAAAACCTCCTGTGGCCCCCTAACCTGCCTGTGGCCCCCTAATACTGCCATGGCCCCCTAATACGCCTGTCCCCATATTTAAAATCCTGGGCCCCCTTACCTGCCTGGGCCCCATTAAAACCTGCCTGGGCCCCATATATGCCTGCGGCCCCCTAACCTCCTATGGCCCCCCCATACCTCCTGTTCCCCCTATAACCTGCCTGTGGCCCCATATAACCCTGGCCCCCCATACCCCTGCGGCCCCCTATACCTCCTGGGCCCCCTAGCTGCCTGCGGCCCCCCCATACTGCCTGTGGCTCCAATACTGCCTGTGGCCCCCCCAACCCGCCTGTGGCCCCCCATACCTGCCTCTGGCCCCCTATATTGCCTGCCCCCCCACT
>JAODAL010073609.1:0-14677 GCA_025379985.1 Phyllomedusa bahiana
TGGGGGAAAAAAAAAGAACTCTCCAAGAAGTTAAAGGGGGTTTTTTACGGGAAAGCTACTTGACTGAAGACCAAACCCCTTCTTTTCCCCTGGTCTCTCCCAAAGTTTCTGTAAAAGGTTACGGCAAAAGCATGAAGTCATTTAGGGTCCGGGGGGTTGGGGTGGCTGACCTAGCTCCTTTAAGCATCAGACCCCCTTCCCTGAAGAGGGTTTTTAAGTTGGGTCAGACCACCCGGTCAACGTCACCATTGCGGAACTCTAAACCAGTAGTTTTTCGGCCTGAGCGCGGCCTTGCTGAATAATAACAGTGAATTCTCCATTCGCACATTTGGGTTATATAAACATGCCTAGAGTTAAAAAAAATCGTCCAATGACTCCACTCGGGGGCTTCAGGGGTATTGCTAATGCCCAATCCTGATGGGCCCTGAAGGAGGACACAACAATTGCTACTTTTCAGCTCAGGGGGAAAAAATAGTTGAACGAAAAAAAAAAGATGACGGGTTTCCCCGGAAGCGGAATTGTCGGTTCCATCAAAAGGGGGATCCCCGGGTTAGCAGATTTTAGATTTTGACGGGGCTAGGTCCACAAAAGCGGGGCAGGTGGGGAAACAGAGGGATGGGCAGGTCCGGGTACCGGGGTCGTTATAGCGCCAGACGCTGCAAAATTGATTCATAAGCCCCCCCATCCCCAAAAAAATTTTGGGTCGTCACTCGTCCAGAGGGGCAGTGCCCGACAAGTCAGGCTCTGTTGAACCCCCGGGGGAGTTGACGGGAATATGGCCTGTTATAAGTAGGGACCAGAGGGACACACAAAAAGACACAGACGAGTGAGCCCCTGACCGGGGTCCAACCAGAAGACTAAAACTACACTAAATACGGGGGGAAACCCAAAAGACACAGACAAACAAATACAAACACAATAAGGAAGTCAGACAAGCAAGGGTTTGGCAGAAAGGGGGCAGCCGATACCAATGGAGACGAGGGGGAAAAACGTAAGACGAGCCAAGTCGGTAACTGTGGGGGAAATGCATACAAAATCAAAAAAGGAGAATAGTCGAAGCCAACAGGTCAGGAAACCAGAAAACCAAAAATAGACAGGCAAGAAAAAGGTTGGGAAAAACCCCAAATATAACAGGCACAGGGGACAGGTAAGGGAACCCTTAATGGGGAAATGGTGAACACAGAGCAGAGGTGATAGGTGGAAAAAACACAAGCTGGATAGGGAAACAAAGATGTCAATCAAAGGGAACACTTTAAAACTAAAAAGGGTGGGAGGTTTTGGGGGACGGGGGCGTTGGCCAGAAATTCAATTACACAGGGGGAAAGGAAAAAAACCCAGTTCACACTGGTAACCAAGAATACAAAGCATTAGTAAAAAAACCACGGTTCCCGTGCAAGGCCGTGGCGGCGCCCAGAACTCAAAGGGGGGCTGGTACATGACATACAGTCCCTTGTCTTTTGAGGGGGTTCCCTTTGAAAAAATTTTTTCCCCATACTTTTTTTAGGGCCCAATTTAATATTTTATATAAATTAATCACCCCCCCAAAAGCCATCTTTTTCAAGATTAAAAAAGTTCAATTCTACTAACCTTCCTCAAAATAATATGCTCCTTCCCATTATAAGTTTGGGTTGCTCGTTTTTTTACTCTCTTACTCCTTACATCTCTTCTATAAACTGGGGCCCAGAACTGAACAGAATATTCTAATGGGATGCCCCAATGCTTTGTACAGCGGTAAAAACCCCTTGTCTGCAGTCCACCTTTTTTAAATAACCCCAAAATCTTTTTCCTTAGAGGCAGTGATTGACATTGATCGTTCTTAGTCTATGATTACAAGAACCCCCAGATTTTCTAACAAGCGTTTCCCCAAGTTTTTCTCCCCCTAGGAATATGATGCCTGCAGTTTATTAGTACCCAGATGCAGAACTTTAATTTACCACATTAAACCCCTCATTTGCCAATAAATCCCCAAAATCAGTGTGTCCAGGTCGCTTGCAATTTATGAGTATCTTCCCCTAGATTGCACTACCCTCATGCTTGGTGCATCTGAAAATAGAATCTTTCTACAACCCCCTTCCCCCTATATCGTTAATAAATACATTAAATAAGAGAGGACCTAAAATGACCTGCCCCAACTCACAACCGGGGACCACTCAGATTTGGGGTCATTTACCCCACTCTTGAGTTCGATCCAAACCCAGTTTTTAATCCAATTACATACTGTTATCCTAAAAACCCAAAGGATTCTAATTTACCAAAAAAACCTTTTTGCGGTACTGCAAATGCCTTTTTCAAAGTCTAAAAACACAAAATCCACAGCTGCCCGTACAGACTTCTACTCCCTCTTTATAAAAAAAAGATCAATTTGGTCTGACAGCTTCTGTCCTTAGTAAATCCATGCTGGGAATCCTAATAATACTGTGTTTGTCAACTACTCCTGATATATCCCTTGAGCCCCCCAAACATTTTTCCCCCAACAGAAAAGTTAAACTTACAATCTTAATTACCTGGGCAACATTGGAACCTTTTTTTAAATGGGGAAATACATTTGCCCTTCGCCAGTCTCCCGGTACTATCATCCCCGGGGGAATCTCTAAAATATGTACAGGGGGCCGAGATAACCACTGAGCTCTTTAAACTTGGGGGAATGCCATCAGGGCCTGGAGCCTTTTTCAATTTTTATTTAAATTGGCTTTAACTTTTTTTTAAATGAGCCCAAATTTAAATTTTGCAGATGTTGTATTAACAGTACTGCCCCACCTCTTCTGCACTTGGGCCACCCCTAACTACTATTTAAATTATGTAATACTGACTGAAGAACCCAAATTTAGTTCCTTTGCCTTCTCTTGGTAACAGTGACCACTCCCCCTCACAGGTTTTTAAGGGCCTACTTGCTCTGATTTTTGGGTTTTTTTGGATTTATATGCTTAAAATTTCTTGGGGTTAGTCTTGCTGTCCTTGGCCACTGCCTTTTTATTTTGAATTTTAGCCTTATATCATTTTTTTTACGATTTTTTTAAGCTCCTATAATTTTCAAAAGGGTATGCCGACCCCTTGTTATATTTTTTAAAGCCCCTTTTTTTATTGTTTTTTTTCCCCCTTTTAAAGGGTGAAGCCCTGTTGGTTTTAGTTTTAGTCGCCTTTTTTGTTACCATAGGAATAATTTTTTCAATAAAAATTTCCCCCAAAAAAATTTAAAAACTCCCCCACTTGGCTTCTTTCACCCCTTTGCTAATTCTGTTATTTGTAATATCCCAAGGGCCTGTATTTTCTCCCTCAATAAGGAAAATTTTGGCCCTTTTTTAAAAAATTTAATGTTTTTGCCTTCCCGCCTGTTTTTTTTTTTTCCAGTTTACATAAAATTAATTTTATTTTGGGGGACGTTACCCAAAATTTTCAAAACCCGGCCACCCGACTAGTTCTGTTTGTTAGAAAAGACCCGATCCAACAGGCTCACTTCTAGTGGGTTCCTCCACAAACGCCCATAAAATTATCTCTAAAGATTGAGGAACTTCCTTCCCTTTTCAGTTGAGCAGAACCGTGACCCCAATCAAAGCCTGGGAAATAAATCACCCTTATTATAAAAATAATAATAATCTTTATTTAATGCCCAACTATTCCGCAGCACTTTACAATGTAGAGGTATAATTAATACAAAAACGACATAAACAGTGTGAGCTACTTTAAAATGAACACAAGGGGGTTTGGGGCCCTGCTCGCAAGAGCTTACAATCTAAGAGGGTGCCCCGGCGGAAGCAAAGGGGGAGAAAAGCTAAATTTACAATGGTCCCGCCATGTTTTTTAAAAATGGGGAGGTTTAATAAAAAAATTGGGTAACTGCCACCTGACAGTACATCTTATTTCAATAAGTGCCTGTGATGCCTATTAAAGACTGACAGAAATGTTGGATAGAAGGTGGGGGGTTTCAATTTAGGGGTTTTGGTAGGCCTGCCTGAGAAGATGTATTTTCAGGACGCTCTTAAAACTGCGAAGGCTAGGATTGTGTCTGATGGTACGTGGTAGGATGTTCCAGAGAATGGGTGCAGCATGTGCAAAATCTTGAAGACGGGCATGGGAGGTTCGGATGATTGTAGTCTGTAGTTTGATGTCCGTAGCCGAGCGGAGAGCCCGGGTAGGGTGGTAGACAGAGATGAGGGAGGAGATGTATGGGGGTGCAGCACTGTGGAGAGCTTTATGGGTGAAAGTAATTAGTTTATGCTGTATTCTGTACTGGATGGGCAACCAGTGCAGCGAGTGACACAGGGAAGAGGCATCAGTATAGCGTCTGGAAAGAAAGACAAGCCTGGCTGCTGCATTCAGGACAGTTTGGAGAGGGGAGAGTTTACAGAGAGGGAGACCGATAAGCAAGGAGTTACAGTAATCAAGACGAGAAAGGATAAGAGCGACAATGAGGGTTTGAGTTGTTTCCACAGTGAGAAAGGACGGATTCTGGAGATGTTCTTGAGGTGCAGGTGACAAGAGCGGGCTAGGGATTAGATATAGGGGGTGAAGAACAGATCAGAGTCTAGAATAACCCCAAGACAGTGGGCCTGCTGCCTCGGTGTTATGGTGATGCCACACACTGAAAGAGAAATTGTCACTGTACCTGCCTGTGCTGCCCGCACCATTTGATTATGCATCTGTTCTTCTATCTCCTCAGTGATGTTCGGGGGTCTATAGATTACACCAAAAATAATATTTTCTGTATTATTCCCCCCTTGTATTTCCACCCACAATGTTTCCACATCATTAGCTACTCTGCCCTGTATTACCTCTTTCACATTTGCCTTCATATTACTCCTTACATACAGACACACTCCTCCTCCCCTCCTGTTCGCTCTGTCTTTCCTAAATAGATTAAAACCTTGAAGGTTGACTTCCCAATCATGGGTGGTGTCCAGCAATGTTTCAGCAATACCTACCACATCAATCAGCTCCTCTACAACAAGCACCTCAAGTTCCCCCATTTTGGTTGCAAGACTTCTAGCATTTGTGAATAGACATTTTAAGTTCCCTTCCAGTTTTACACTTTCCGTCAACGGTTTAGGATTGTATCTAACATGTTCATTAGACGGCATGGGATCATACATTACCTGTTCAGTAGACAGCATGGGATTAAACATTACCTATTCAGATGACGGCATTCAATTAAACAACTCTCCTTTGGTAGATGGCATGGGATTATACATTACCCTTTCAGATGATGGCATGGGATTATACATTATACCTTTAGTGGACAGCATGTGATTATTTATAACACAATTAGTAGATGTCATGAGATTACATGAGATATTGTGGGTACCTATATCTTCAATGCTGGTTTGCAACACATGGATCTCCTTATCCACTGGTCTACTCCACCTCCCCCATCCGCTTCTCCACACGCTGATATAGTCTGCCCACTCTCTGACCTATCTACTCCTTCATTTTCTATGTTGTCCTCCCTCCTCATCCCTAGTTTAAATACTCCCACACCCCTTCTAGAATTCTTTCCCCCAGCACAGCAGACCCCCTTCCATTCAGGTGCAATTTATCTATAGAAAACAGATTGTACTCCAATGAAAAATCAGCCCAGTGCTCTAAGAACCCAAACCCCTCTGTCCTACACCAAAACTTCAGCCATGCATTTAACTCCCTGAGCTCACGATGTCTTTCCTGAGTAGCGCATGGCACCAGCAGTATTTCAGAGAACACAACCTTGGAGGTCCTTCCCTTCAGCTTTGAGCCTAGTTCTTTAAAATTATTCTTTAGGATCCTCCACTTACCATGTATTCTGGTTCCAACATGGACCACAACAGCTGGGTCATCGCCAGCCCCTCCCAGTAATTTATCCACCCGGTCCACCACATGCCGAACCCTGGCACCAGGGAGACAGCAAACCATTCGGTTGAGGCGGTCCTGGCGACAAATTATTCTATCCGTCTTCCTGATTATAGAATCCCCTACAACTACTAACTGTCTTTTCTTACCTGCATTCCCATCCCCCCCTACTACTAGTTGGGCTGCTCTTCTGGCTGCCAGGAAGAGCAGTGTCCACTAGGGCTGCCTTTTCTGAGATGTTTCCCCCAGCATTATCACCCAACTTGGCAATTTTGTTTGGAATACAGGGGGGAAAGCGGCCTTCCTTTTTTTGGTCCCCCAAAGAACCCCCCCTGTTACATTAACCCAGCTACAGGGCTACCTCCTGCTGATCCAATCCCCCCCACATTTAAACTTTTAACCCACAAAATGTTTGCTCCTTGAGTAGCAAACTCTTCTCTTAAATTGTCAACCCGCCCCAGTTCGCTTTTGGGCTCCTTGGGTTCAAAAAATGCGGGGGCTCCCCCAAGAGTACCCCAACATCCCTCACATTTGTTTACAGCGGTTTTTCCCCCGGGAAACCCTTGCTCCAGTATTGAATACATATGGCAGATTGTGCATGCGGGAAAATTTGCCATTGGGGGCCCCCATTACCCCCGGTGCAACAAAAAAAGAAGAGAAAAAAAAAAGGATGGCCTTGTGCGGTTTCCCTAGTTTTTTCCCCTTCCCTTTCCCCGTTGGGGGCCCTGCATACGCCCAACTGTGCCTTTTTCATCGGCCCTTTCTGTTCCTGCCTAGCTCCAGTGCCCTTTCCCTAGCCCCTTTTTTCCCCATCTTGGGGGGGCCCTTTTGTACCTCCCTGTTTTGGGCTTTTCCGCGGGGTCCTACGTCGGGTGTACGATTTGGGGGAATTCCCTTCCCGGGAAAGCCGTCCTGCCTTGGGGCGGGCCCCGGTGAGTAAAAGGGGGCCCCCTTAGACCCCGCCCCCCGGTGTAGGCTATGTAAAACCCTTGTGGGACCAGAGGATCCACCTTGGCTCGCTGACTTTCATACAATATTATCCCAAAATTTATTTTTAGCGAGGTCGGAGAGATCCCTAATGGATTATTACATAAAAAAAATAATATTACCCTTTTATTTATGGGAGCGCCAACATTTTTCGCGGGCATTTTTAAAATTTTAAAGGGGGGTAAAATTACAGAAAAAAAAGATTACTTTGCACAATAAAAAAGCTACTTACAAATGAGACACAAGATGTAGGGCCCTGCTCACAAGAGTTTTAACAATCTTTTTACATTTTGTTTTTTTAGTTTAAACTTTTTAAACCCCCAAAAAACTAATGCGGCTCGTTTTCCCTTACTCTATTTTACACAGTTTTTTATTGGTGGTTGTTTCCCTTTAAAACTTTCTCAGGTTTTGGGAAACATAAAAAGGTTTTGGGTTTTAAAATAAAAAACTTTTTCCCACATTCTGTGTGACTTCTTCAAAAAAAATTCACATTTTCTAAAACTTTTCCCCTTTTTGGGGAAACAAAAACCACCTTCCCCCCTGTTTTGAATTCTCTCATGTATAACAAGAACTGATTTCGGGTTGTAAAAGTTTTCCCTTTTTCTGAACATGAATACGGCTTCTCCCCGGGGTGAATTTCTTTGTTTAAAGTTTGTAAATTTCCCTGTTTAAAAGATTTCCCACATTAAGGAACAAAAAAAAGGCTTCTCTCGGTTTGGGGAATTTTCTCTCATGTTAACCAACTTGCTTTCAATAAAAAAGGGATATCCCACATTCTGAACATGAAAAAGGTTTTTCCCTGTGAAAATTTCTCCATGTTAACAAGATGGTTTTTTATTTTTAAACCCTTTCCCCCCCCACATACTGAACATGAAAAAGGCTTCTCTCCTTGTGAATTCTCTCGGGGTTTAAAACAAGGTCAGCTTTAAAAATGAGTTTTCCTACATTCTGAACAAAAAAAGGGGCCTCTCTCCTGTGTGATTTCCTCTTGTATAAAAAATTTTTGTGTTTTTCTGTGTAAAAAAATTTCGCACATTCTAAACATGAAAACGGCTTCTCCCTGTTAAATTTTTTTTCTCATATTTTACTACCTTGATTTAAATGTAAACTTTTTCCCCAAAAAAATTTGAACATGAAAAAGGCTTTCTCCCTGTGTTTTTTCCCTCATTTTGTAACTAGATTTGCGTTCTCTGTAAAAGTTTTCTCACATTCAAAAACATGAATATGGCTTCCCCCTGTGTGACTATTCTCATGTTCCATGCCCCTAAATCCTGGGTAAAGCATTTTCCACACTTTAAACCCATGAAGATGGTTTTTTTTTTCCTTTTTGTGTGTTTTCTTCTCTGTGAAAAAAAAAATTTTGGGAGTGTTTTGTAAACATTTTACCAAAACTGACCCCCAGGGAAAAACCTTTTTCCCTCTTTTTCTCCCTTTACTCTTTTTAAAAAAATCGTCTTTTGGGTCAGGAAAAGGGGTTCCCCTCATTATTGGGGGCATATTCGACAGGTCTTTTTTCTTGTGTCTGGGTTTGTCCCATTCAGGGTATTTGTTTTTTCCCCCCTGAAGAGGGCCTGCGGATATCTTCTTCTCCCTTAAATAATTTATTTAAAGAATGCAGTTTTTCAGAGATTTTGGGGAAAATTGTTTTTTTAAAATTTAAAAAAATGCTTCATTTTTTTTTTTAAAAACCCAAAAAAGAGAAACTTTTTAAAAACATTCCTTTTGGGTTGGGAAAACTTATGAAAGTTTTTTATTAAGTTTTTTGGGGCAAAGTTAGAGTTGGATCCAGCAGGACCACTTATTATGCCCACTTTTTTAAATTTTCCTAAAAGGAAAAGCGGGAAATTTCCCTGCCCGGGGGTTTACTTTTTTTAGAAATGTAAGGGGGTTTTTTGTTTTTAAATTCTTTTAAATTTTAAGGGGGTTGTTTATGGTTTAAAAGGGGTTTGATTTGAATTTGTTAAAACCCACCATTGGCCCCCCCTTTTTTCCTTTCCCAGTTTATGGTCTGTTGGTGACTGCAAGGTGGAAGGTGAAATCGTGAGTGGAGAAATAAGACGGAAACAAGGGAAAACTCCATGCATCATTGATGTCAGGGGGAAAGTCAGCTGGGAAGGTGCATGGGGGGAAGGGGAAAATATAAAAGGGGAGCAGCTCACCCCAAAAATTTAAACCAGGGTTTTGACCAAAGTGAGTCTACCAAAAACAACAAACAGTCCTAGCAAAGGGGCCCTGGAGTAGGGGGATGTCCCTACACCTTGCAAACTCCTATTTGAATTTTGGGGCCCCAGAGCAACAGAGGTCACTGCACCTTTTGCAACCCCCATTGAAAGGGGGAAAACCCAGACCCAGCAGATGTCGCTGCACCTCGCCCCCCAACTGTTTAGGGCCCCCCAAAATTAGACAAAATGCGCTGCCCCTCTGCAACCCACCGGAGGGTATAGGCCCCAGTTTTGACAGATGTCCAAAAAAACCTCTGCTAACCCTATTTGGGGTATGACCCCCAGATTAGAAAATTGCCCGCTGCCCCTCTGCTACCCTACTGTTTTATGGGGGCCCCAGTTCAGACAGATGTCGCTGCCCCTCTGCTATCCCTACTGTGTATGGGCCCCCCAGACCCGACAGATGTCATTTACCCTTTTGCTTCCCCAAATTGTTTTGGTTTCCCCCGGAAAGCGAACGGATATCCTACCCCTTTTCCCTTTTTTAAAAAACCCTTTAACTATTTTTTTTTGGGGGCCCCAGAGCAGAGGGAAATGTCACTGCACCTTTGAAAAATTTCTACTGCCTTTTGGGGCCCCTAAAGCAGACTGCACCTCTAAAAGGCCCAGTTTGTCACTGCACATAATTTTGTTAGGACAACCCTAATCATGGCTATAACCGGATCATCAGGGAGACAAAGTGCTCATCTCCAGCTCAACTCATGGAGGGGACAATGAGGTTTTTCAGCCTAATAGCTGCAGTCACCAGGTCCCCATGTTATAGAGAAATCTCTAGGATGTGGTGGAATAGACAGAGCGGGTTTTTTTCCATAAATCTGTAATAAAGGTTTCCAGGGAAAATTGTTGTACCAATTCACTAAAAATTCGGGAATGTTCCGGGGATCACTAAAGAAACCTCGGTATTCATTACTACCCCCCCTGTGGTCACATCTTCCGGGATCTCCCCCCTTCATTTATCAAACCTCTGCTATCGTTCCTCCCTCTTCCCCTTTTTTCAGCCTCCACTTTAGTATCAGTTTAGATCTTCACCTGATGGGACAAAATGGAACAATTCAGTACAGCAGACCCGTTTGACATAATGACCCCCCAAAAATCTTGAGCCCAATCTATGACTGCAGGAGGTTCCCCACCCCGTTTTAAAAGATTTTGTATAGGGCTATCTACCCGAGGGCTTACTTTGGGGGGTTTCCCTCTTTCTGCTTCATCCACAACCTCAATCTTAATTAAAAAGTTAAATTTTTCACCCTGATGTGACAATGGGGAAAAATTCAGTACAGCCAAAATCAACATTTAAAAGACACCCCAAATATCTATGACCCCTTTTTGGCTGCAGGGGGGCCACGCCCCGTAGGGCCAAAAATTTGGGATAGAGGGCCTCATTACCTGAGGTTTTTCCCCGGGGCATCCATCTCTTCTGCTTCATCCTCAACCCTTTAAAATCAATCAGATTTTCCCCCCTTTTGAGACAAAAAAACCCGTGAAATAAGTCAGGGTTTTTCCCATTTTTTGGGCAAATTTAGAGGAGACTTCAGCTCCCTCTACCTGATGTTTCTCTGGGACATTTCCTTGGCCCGTCCTGGGGAAAACAGAGGACGGGGACATTTCTCCCCGCCCGGGTTTCTCCTACTGGGTCCATCTTTTGGGGGAACACACAGTGATGGATACATGAAAACTCGGTATAGCTGTCTAAATTTATCATATACTCTTATCTTTTTTCAATTCTAAGAGGGCAATTTGTAAAGAGAACGGGTGCTTCCCTGCTGTTTTCCCCTCCTCTCACCTTGGATGTCAGCAAACCGGGGATCCTCCATTTATGAACCCCCTGGGGAAAAAGATCCCTGTGTCCTTCTATGTACTCCCACTCCTTTCCCTGGGGACATAGCGCAACATTGACCCCTTTTGGGAAAACCCGACAACACAAGGGTCCATTATCATCCAGGGGCCCCTCCCTCCCCTGTGTTATGTATTAAAAACCCCGCATTCCCCTCACCCTTTAAATTTTCCAGAACCCTTTATCCCCTGTGTTTTTTATAATGTCCCAGCCCCTTTCCCCCCCCCCTTCCCCATCATATCCCGAAACCAAAATCCCCTGCGTTTTTGAATAAATTTTCCCCGCTTCCCCACCTTCATCCCCGACCCCTCATCCCCTGTTATGTATAATGTCCCAGCATTTTCCCCCACCCCCATTTCACCCAGACCCCATATCTCCCCCGTTAGTTAAAAGTTTCCCGCATTCCCCCCATCTTCATCATCCAGCCCCCATCCCCAGTGTTTTGTTTTAAATTCCCCCATTCCTCCCCATTTTCCCTTAAACCAGATCCCCCAACCCCTGTTATTTTATAAAGTCCCCGAAATTTCCACCTTTTCCCGTCATTTACCAAACCCCCCGTGGTGTTTTCTAAAAATTCCCCGGGATTCCCCAGTCAACCCCCTCCAGTCCCGCAGCTCAGTTTATTGGTGGGGGAGGGGCCCAGGAAAATTTTTTGTATCAGTGAATGAGGTGGAGGCTCGGGCCCTTCACCGTTTTCTGATAGGGAGAAGAGCGAGGTTTATGTGAGACTCCCACCCCCTCCAGTTTTCCAAGTAATGATCTCCCGGGTGGGTTAAAATCCTTGGGGGGCCCCGAGGGCCCCCCGCCTTGTCCACCCCTTGGGGGGGCATTGATGAAAAGGCCCCTTGTCTTTTTGGGTGTGAAGGGCCTTGGGCCTGAGGAAAACCCAAAAAGACAAGAGGATTGGGGAGCAAGATCACACTTTTATATACACCTCTATTTTCCCTAATATTTTTTACCTACACTATAGTGGATAACCCCAAACCAAGGGGGAGAGACTGTAAAAAGAAAATGAAGCAATGTAATGGCCAAGTTGTTCTCCCAGAAAGACTACACTATTTTTTATATACAACACACACACACAATACTCACAAAAGTAAAGTTCCCTTCCCCACATTATTTTTAAAAAAATTTTTATTCTACTTTTTCCCCGGGGCAACACTAAGATTTAGACACTCTGATAAGTGTAAAATAGTCCCCGGCACGGCCCTTTTATTATAGTGTAAATTTGGGGGCCCTTAGAATTAAACTCAACACACCCACCTTAATGTCTAAAAACCAAAGTGAAAATTCCCTCCTAATGAAAATGGACAAACTGTGCCCCCAATTTCCCCTTTTCCCTCCCAAGGTGTCATTTTTACTCATTAGTGTTAAAGGTTCAGGAGTGAATGGGGAGAAAGGGGTGTTACCCTCTAAACTGTCTCATACTGGTTTATTGGAAGTTCGCAGGGCTCCTATGGCAAAGAGTTGTTGAGGGGTTAAAGGGGTTGTCTCCTAAAAAAAATAGTTTCAAAATTTTAGGGGAAAACAAATAAAGACATTTTTCCCAAATTTTATTGCATTTTTTTCCTCTGTTTTCCCCTAAAGAGATACAAGTGAATTTATTACCCCCCATGGGGTTTTTCAGTTTCCCCCAGGTAACCGACCTGTAAACAAATCTTCCCCCGGCTGTTTGTTCAATGAAAATAACAGAGAGTGAGCAATCACCCCAGGTAGCCCGTGTCAGTCAGTGTCCCGTGCTGCCCCGACAGTAAAAAAACTTGATTTATCTCCAAATAAAAAAGCTCTGTAAATTAGGGTTTTGTTTTGGGGAAACAGATAAGAAGTTCCCGGGGGTAGTTTGAGAAGCTTAAAAAAATCAAATTAGCATCTGAAACACGGATTAAGCTGAAAAAAGCCGGGCTTTGCCCAAAATTTGTCCCGAACCCGGAAAAATGACAGAGAATTTCATTTTATGCATTCTTTGAAACCCCTTTTTGGGGGGAAAACTTTTTAAGAAAAGGGAAATTTTTGCTATTTCATAAGGATGGGGGTGAGGGTATAAAAAGATTTCCAAAAACTCTGACACGAGCTGCAAAACGGGTGCCAAACCATTTCAGCAGTTTTTAAAAGACAGGTTCCCCTCAAAATAGGTCTTGCCAAAGGTCCAAAAATTTCTGCAGGGGATTACAGGGGTTTAGGGTCAGCCTGTCAGTGTTAGACTATATGCCCATAGTAAACCCCAAATTGGTCTGCATGGCTGGCGGGCCCCGAAGGAAGGGGTCTTCCAAAAAATGATGCACCAAAAAAAGCCCGCAAAAAAAAATTGCTGAAAAAAAATTTGACTAAGAAACAGGATTACTGGAACCATGTCCCCGTGCTCTGATGAGAAAAATAGAAAATTATTTTACAAATTTTCCCTTTAACCCTTTTTACCCTTTTAGGCTCCCTATCCCCATCCCCTACAGCTTTGAAAAAGTGAGACTTTCCATAATTTTATAGACAATCATCTTGGTTTTCAAAAAATTTAAAATTTTAAATGCATAAAAACACTTGGGGGCAAATAAGATTTTTTTTTTTCAAAATTACCCCACAAGTTTTGGATTGGGTTTTAGTTGATGACTCTTCTCCAAACCTTTTTCATCTGCCTTTAGGTCGTTGTCCTGTGGAAAAAATATGCCGTCCTTTTCATCCCCCATAGTATATGGAGAAACTCTTTATGTAAGGGGGGCACCCATTTTTAAATTTAGCATGGGGATTAACATCGATCCTGATCAAGTAAACCAAACCGGGGAAAACATCCCCCTTTTCCTCAAGCTTCCTCCACCGTACTTGATAGCTCCTTCAAATTTTTCGATCCCTTTGCCCCCCTTTTTTGTAAAATTTTTCCAACCAAAATTTTCCCCCAAACAGAGCTTGGGAAATATTGACTTTTATCCCCACCCCCTCCCACTCACCTGTTTCCCAAACTTTTTCCCAAAATTTTTTACTTTTTTGGGAAACTTTTTTGTCGATGCTTTTTATGATGGAAATTTCAGTAGTGGGTTTTTCATTTTTTTTCAGGCCCCCCATTCCAACCTGTGTAACAGTGTTGCATGGTTTTGGCAAAGAATAAAACAAGGATTTATTGGGCTTTGGGGAATGTGTTGAAAAGGGGCGACTTTTTCAGTGAAAACTGGGGCAGGGCCCCAGCTGCCTATTTTTAATCAGGGGGCCCTTGTTGCTGGAAACAGGGAGAGCAATTTAAAAATGGTTTACCTGAAAAACCAAAAAGTGTAATTTTTTAAACTATAAAACGCTAAATCTATGATCCGCATTTGAAAAAAGGGCCATAAAATTTTAGGTGAATTCTTTAAAGGTTTTTAAAAAAAAATTTTCGCAAAAAATCAACATGCGCCCTTTGTATGGCGGCCCTTTTGGGCCCCTGATATTTTCCTGGACCACCCTTGGCTTTGGGGGTGGAGGGGCTTCATTTATATTTTTCCCGCTGGGCAGGGGGCCTCACTTTTTTCCCGTTTTGGCAAATTTTTTGGGCCCAGAGACGCTATCGATGAGCTTGGGAAAATTTTTTTCTTCTCTTTCTTGGGGAATCTTTTTATTGGGTGCTTTAACAAATGATTTTTTTTTTGGGAATCAGCCCAATAAAACCTTTGCTATTTGAATGTGAGAAAAAAGGGGTTTCAATTTGAATTTAAACCCGAAGAAATTGTCCCCAAACCCCCAGAGCAAAACAGAAAAAATGCAGTAAATGAAGAATGGCAGAACTAAGCAGAAGCTAAAAAAGTTGCAGGGGCAAAGTTATGTAAGAAAAGGGGAAGATGATTGTCTAAAAATGTGGTTT
>JAODAL010073610.1:0-14677 GCA_025379985.1 Phyllomedusa bahiana
TATTTTTGAAAACCCTTTTTTTCCTGTCATTTGGGGGCATCCATATACCCGTGAAGCCCTTTCTCCCCCGAGAGTTTTCAAACCTAGGGCCCTTCTTTTAAAGGTTTTCCCTGGGGAAGTAAAATTTGATTTTAAGCAAAACTTTAAAAGGGGGAATTTTATAAGGCCCTTTTTACCTTTTGTAAATTTTTATAATTTTTTCTCTTTAAAATGTAAATTTTAATCTCTTTTTTCTGGAAATTTATTTTTTTTTTCATTTTATCATAATTTGGTTTTATTAAATTTAACTATTGTCACAATTTAAAACTTTTATATATCCCTTTTTGACTGGTTAAATCTTCCCATAAAGCTTTTTTGAATCTGTATGGAAAAAAACTTTGGGAAAAAAATTGAAAAGTTGGCAAAAAAAGGGGACAAAAGAAAATTTTTCCTTTCCCCAAATAATGCTACTTTTTAAAAATTGTTTTCCCATCATAATGTCCCCAAATTTTGTGGGGTTTTTTGGGTATGTTCTCACTAATGGTTCAATGGCAATATTTAAAAAGCAAGGGGGCCAAAGGGCCCCTGCCTCGTAAACCCCCCCCCAGCGAAAAGGGGTCAGATAAAAAACCCAGAATTTGGGGAAACCTTGCTGAGGGTTTCTATATAATGATCGGTTAAATTTGGGGAATCTGCCATTTAAAAACCCCTTTTAGTCGTACTTTCCCCTTTCCCAAACCCAAATTTTACATTGTCCAAAAAGCCTTTTTTGGCATCGATTTAAAAATTTAAAGGGTTTGGGGCCTGTTTTTTTTTGGGGGGGGAAATTTTTTTATCATCCAGAAAAATGTCAATTTCCTTACCCGGGTATTTAATTTCTGGGATCTATTTTTTACAAATCCGACTTGATGTTTAGAAAATTTAAATTTGGGGGAGTAGGAAAAGCGAGTCGGTCCGCCATTATTTTTTAAACTTTTTTAGAAACTAGTTAATGAGGGAAATGGGTATATGATTCGGTATGGGAGGGTCCCAAAACAGGGGTTGGGTAAGACCGGGGTAAGTGCTTCATTAATTAATTTAGGAAAATTTCCCTTCCCCCTTAAAAAACGAATTAAAAAACGCCGTTAAAGTGGGCGAATATCTGGGGGGTTATTTTTAAAATTTCCCGCAGTGTACCCCCCGGACCTAGGGTTTCTGGGGTTTGGGTAAACGTCTTATCGTCTGGGGAAAAAATTTTGTCTGTGATAGGGGGATTTAGGAAATTTTTTTTCTTCCTGTAAAAGAGCGGGAAATTTTCACTCGAGTAACCCCTGCTTGCCTCGCCAAAAACGGGGTTTTGGGGGGGGCAATACAATTTGAATGAATTTTTAAAGTTTTCCCCGATTTCCCTTTTCCTGTATTTTAAGATTTCCCCAGTCGTCCTTAAGGGGGTTTTTAAGAAATTTTTGGGCCCCAGGTCCTTTGGCCGATTCCCCAAAATAATTTTGCCTGGCTTTTTGCCAAATTTTTTAAAAAATTGTTTCATCACAGGGAAATTTTTTTGATCTTTCTTCGTGTCAACCAATATTCAAAATTCCCCTTTTTTTTCATGGAACCCTTGTCCCTTTTTTCTTTGGGTTTGGGGTTTGGGGCTTATATAAAAGGGATAAGCCCTCCTTTGGGGCTTGGGTGATGGGCTCTATTTTTGCCTTTAGACTCCTTTTTCCCGGGCCCCCATTTTTTAGGACATTATTCTTCCCCGGGAAAAACCCCTTTTGGCCTGCCCAAAACATTGGGGGTTGCCCTCTGATCAATTTGTTTCTGATAGTCTAGCCACCAGTTATGAAGACAATTTTTAAATTCCTCATCATTATACAGATATGAGGGAAAGCCCCATATGTACCTGTCCCTCCGGGGTTAAAGAAATGTATTTTAGGGAAATGGGGGCATGGCCTGATATCATTTGTCCTCTATTGGGGGGCCGTCTCACTCTTTTTGAATCTGGCTGATGTTAGAAAATCAATGCGACCAAGTTGTGAGGAGCAGAGTAAAAAAGAATTTTCCCCTTCCTTCAGGGTGTAAGTTCTCCAAACATCGAAAAGATCAAAACGTCCCAAAAATTCCCCTCAGGTTTTCTTTTTTTTCTTATTCAAACCGCTTTTTTAAATAAAAAAACACAAATAAAATGAACAATCAAAGGTACAAAAATGATGAGACAAAAAAAATTTCCCGAAAAGGCTTATAACACGCAAACAATCGGAAAATACAGCAATATAACGGGATACATTTCCAAAAACCCCTTCATAGAAATCAGTACCTAAACGTTTTTCCCATAAGAAAATCATAGACCTATGATTTTACAGAGCAGGAAAGACATAAAAAAAACACATTTGTCGAAAAAAGAAGGTAATTTAGAAAAATAAAAGAAATAAAATAACAAACATTAACCACTCAAAAGCCCCTGGACACGACTCGAAAACGCCATCCAACCCCGCACACCCGCCGAGGACGCCCTACTACATAAAGAAGTCAATTCAGGTCCGACCCCCCGGAAAGGAAAAGTTAGGGCTGGGAACTCTGCTGAAGTAAAAAGGCCTTTCCACCCCCCCCAAATATGCCTATAGCGCCCTAGGATTGTGCTGGTCCGCTCGGTTCCCCCCATCCCTGGAAATAAAAGATTTTTTTAAAAACCATTCCGCTAGGAGGGTGTTGGGGTGGATCTCCATTCCTTGGTATGGTCCCTTTGCTGAAATTTCAAAAGGAAGACAAGAAATTCTCCCTAAAAATTTCGAATGGGTAGGGGCAGCATAAGAAGGAAAACCGAGGGGTTTCTTGAAGTTTATAACTCTAATGGTTTAAATTTAGGTTTTAAAACCCCTATCCAGAAGGGCCGAATCCTACATCCCCACCATACATTTTTAATTTTCCCAGCCTTCCCACTCTCCAGCACTAAAAGGAACCATGGTGTTTGAATGAAATAACGTGGGTACTCGTTCATTTAGTCAGATTTGTATTTGACTCCGGGACCTACAGGAAATAGACCTTTTATGACCCAGGAAAATTTTTTTGGGGACCACCTCGAAGATGTCGCCCAATTTCCCGTTTCCCCATTTGTTTGATAATTAGTTTTTTGGGGCAACCCCAATTATCTTTTATATTTTGTTGATATCATTTTGGGGGATGCGTGCGATGTGTGCAGAGAAATTTTCAAAGCAGTCAAAGGTCTAGTTAGATCATTTTTATGCTTATAGGAATAAAGAAATGCCAAAGTCATATATTTGCAACCCCTTGGGTGCCTACTCTGAAAAGGCAACAATCTCATATTTTTAAAAAGAGGAGGAACTAATGAATCCCCAAATGGGCCCGACCCTTGATGCCCCGGTAAAAGAGGCGGGGCGCGTTTAGTGAGCCCCAAATTCCCCCTCACCGGGGGAGGGGCCCACCTGGGAAAAAGATTATGCTGTGACCATATTTTTTAAACTAAGGGGGTAATTGGTCAAAAGGGCGGGGCTTAAAGGACCGTGCTTTAGATGGGAAGGGTTAACCCAAATTTTAAGATGAGGGGGGGCAACCCACACATTCTTCCTCCATCCCCCCCCAACTCTTGGTTGCCCTACAATGAACCATCCACCACCCTGCGCAACAACACAGTAAACGCCTTCAACCCGGGGTGCCAAGCCCCTTTTTTCCTTTGGCCTATAAAATACGCCCTTGGATTCTAGGATTTCGGGGGGGGCCCAAAAAATTTTTTTAATGATTTTATTAAGGTCCGAAAAAAGGATTTTGGGGATAAAAATTGGGGATGGTTTGAAATAGATCGGGGAACGGGGTAGGAATTTCCTTTAAAATGTTAATTTTTCCCCCACCCACGGAAGTCCCTCTTTTCCCATTTAGTGAGATCCCCCCGAGCATTTGCAAGCCCTGGAGGAAGTTTTATTTCAAAGGCCTTTCCCTCGAACGGAATATGACCCGGGTGGAGAACGTCAGTGCCCCACTTAAAAAGGAAAGTTGATTTCAGAGCCAACCACCGATTTCTGTTGAATATTAATAGCCGAACCTTTTTGCTTTTTTTCCTTAAAGTTGCTAAGGGCTCCAAATTGTTAAATAACACCTCAGAGCCGGAAGAGACCAGGGGCGGGGTAACATAAGTAACAAGTCGCGCAAACCCGCGCATTTATATTGGACCCCCTTAATGTGACCCCCGTGATCTCCCGATGCCCTGATGGCCTGCATGAAGTATTCCATTGCTATGACTATAAAGGGGCGGAGAGGGGGGAAACCCTTCCCTTGTTCCATTTTTAATTGGAAAGGGGTCGCAAAGACCATTGACTCTGTTTTGAGGGGGAGGGGTTGGTTAAGGCAAATATCTTTTGCAAACTTTGGGCCCGATCCAACGCCCGAAGGGGGGATTCCAGATATTCCAGCCCACCCTGTCGAAGCCTTCTGGGCATCCAAAGGGACAAAAGCTGAGGGGGATCTGTGAGCGCGGGCAAAATGTTTAACTAAAATGTTTTTAGAGGTTGTCCCTAGCTTCTCTCACAGGGACAAAACCCTACCTGGTCTAAATGAATGAGCTCCGGAAAAATCGGACAGCTAATTGCCAACATTAGCTAAATTGGTGTCTGTTTTGAGCAGCAAAATTGGCCTAAAACAGCGCACAATAGGGATCTTTCCCGGGGTTGGGGTATTACAGTTTATTGCCGAAAAAAAGGTGGGGGGAAGGGGCTGTCTTGAAAAACCGATTGAAGGGAACCCAAAGGGGACCCGTAAGGTCTTCTTTAAAATACTTTAAAAATTTGGCGGTAAAGCCGCTGGGCCGGGTTTTTTCCCCCCCGGAAGCTGGCAATGCTTATGAAGTTCGCTCAGTAAAGGGGTTTTTCTAATGTGAAATCTATCCCGGGGAATATTTCTAGAACTCTTCCACAAATGTCTCAAAAAAGGGCTGCTCCGCCCTTCTGTAAGGTTATAAGTCTATGGTAAAAGGGGGGAAAAGAGCAAAGTATTCAGGCGTTAATGTGTGATACCCCCCTTTACATTTTGATAGAGGAATAATAAAGATCCTCCTATCTTAAGTCCCCTAGCCGACCAAACCTGGTTGTTGCTCCCTATGTAGGAGCCTCGAAATTTTGTCTATATCTTGTTTTTTTTGTCAAGAGCTGAAGGATCTCTGTCTGGTACGCAAAACTCATGTGACAGCCTCCGCCAAAGAAACTTAGGGGCAGCTTCCCAAGGATGTAGCCTATCAAAAAGGGATTGGAGCTTGGCAGCAGCCTCTCCTTGAGTCTAGCACCGGCTTTTGAGAACCCCCCGCACCACGCACTTGAGGGATTCCCATTTAACCTGGCGGATTTGGGACCATGGCTGATCATAAATAAATTTTTTGATGGTTTGCGTGGTTCGTCGACAAACCGGTCATCAGAAAGGACTCTTTTAAATTTTCCCAAATTTGAATGTTTTAGACATGGGGCGTAATAACACTCGAATGCACAGGCGCATGATCTAAAAGTAAAATGCTGCCAATGTCCCCCCCCTAAACGCTAGGCGGGAGGGCATCTGGGGGAAGAATAGTCTATACGACTTAATTTCCCCAATGCGGATAAAAATAGAAGGAATAACCCTGCGTGTTTGGATGTAAAATACCCAAACATCGCAAGCTGCAATTAGTAAGAGTTTTTCATATTTATTGATTTTATTAAGAGGGGCAAAGGAGCGACCCGACGAAGGCCCCCATCTGGATGAAGGGCAAGGTTGAAGTCCCCCGAGAAAGATCCTACCCCGAGTGATGTTTCATTCGTCTAACCTTTGGTAAAGAAGGAGAGTTGACCACGTTAGGGGCTTTAAAAATTTGCAACAGTAAAACGAGCCCCCTAAGTTGCATTTAAAAACAAAAAATGAGATTGTCATCTTTTTTAACGCAAGATTTGGGCGGGAACTTCTATAAAAAAAAAACAAATCCCTTAGTCTTTTTTTTGAGTTGCTCTAAAGGGGACCATGCGGGAAAAACTTTTCCTTTTACTCCACTGCCCTGCCAGAATGGGGTTTCCCGTAAGCAAAGAATTTTTTTTTGGGACTTGAAACCCTTTACGTTTAAAGGGGTTTATACTTTAAAATCACCATTCAAAAAACATTTGTAGCAGCTCCGGCCGGCGTGGGGTTTTAACAATCATAAAACTCATCCCTCGTGTCCATAGAAAACAAAAAACACAACATTTTCAAAACAATTTGTAACAACCCCCCTTTGGATGACAAGTAGGCATGTAAAAAAAGTCTACCTCGCAGCTCTCTTTGCTGCTTAAGCGGCACAGGGCCCGCTTAAACCACCCATTTGGGGGAAATCAAACCCCCCACCACCGTGCAAAGGGATTGATTAACCCTTTGGCAAAACCAAAGAGGTGTTAGAGCCCGGGCACCAGGCCTTTTGTGTGTACTTCTAAGCTAAATTGAGAGAAATACATCAAGCCAATACCAATTATAATAACTATCCTGAGTTGCCCCAGGGAGGTGCTTGACTTTCAATAATGAGATTTTAAAGGCAAATAATATCAAGTTGAGGACTTTCTCCAAAGGAGGCAACCCCACTAGGGGGGGGGCAGCCCAACAACATTACCCAAAAAAGGACTGGGCAGGACATAGAGGACGAAAGGGGAATGAGGGGGATCCAGAAGAAATGACTCTTGGGGGGCTATGCAATCTTTTTAGTGCCCAGTCCAGCCTCCCATCTAGAACCAATCTTTGGTTGGTGAGGGCATGTCCTTTGGGGGCCAACGCAGCAAAATCCCTGTCCGTCAGGTGCCACCCCCCTGGCCACCCCGAGGACCCCAGTAGAAAATCCCAGTCCACAAATGTTTAAGTGGGATTTTTAAGGCGGAAAAAAGGGAAAACGGGAGATCCCCCCGGGGTTTTGAAAGGTGACTGTCCCCTCATTGTCCCACATGCAGGGCGAAGGGGGGAGCCCAACGTAAGGGAACTGCCGGCCTGAGGCCGTAGCAAGGGGTTTTGTACTGCTCTTAGGCTAAGGTGCGGGGGGAAAAAAATCCGGGAAAAAAAAAGGGAAGTTTGGCCCCCTTTAAAAACCAAAGCCGCGCGAATCTCGCTTTTTTCATAATTTCCTTTACCCCCCTAAAATGTCCCCCGGGAAATCCGTGTCTTGGTTTAGAACTATCTAGACTCATGGGACGGGGGGGCCCTAAGCGCCATCTACTCAATATGCGGTCCGCCTCTTGCCCGGAGCATATTGAAGATTTAGACACGGGCTGAGGGAGGTCCGATTTTAACGGGGCTCAGGGGGGAACCCCCTACCCTGTATTGTTCCCCTGTTCCTGTTTTTTCCAAGTCGTCAAAGGGATCACAAGGGGAAAGTTGGAGGGATTGCTGATTCATAAGGGGGGCTCTGCAGACAGTAAATGTGCCTGGACTTTGATGAAAAACTCCGGTTCCCCCTTCTTTCAAGGGGGACTTTCCCCTCACATGCAAGCCTTTGCCCGGCAAGGGCCTGCCTCCTAAATATTTTAAAAAATAAAAGGGAACTCGGATGCTTTCTTTTCCAAAAACTTACCCCTTGGGTAAATTTAAAATGAATGTATCATTAAACGAACCCCTGCAAAAGCTACAAGGGCCCCCCTTGGGGTAACCAAACACCCTTATCCAACAGCCTTTTTTTGGAAGGGGGCAACCATCGCTTGGGGAGGCCCAAAACGTGGCCCCCCCGAAAATCCCCAGCGGGCGGGGGAACCCGGGGTTGAAGCAGGGAACAGGGTCCGGGGCTGGGGGATCCCTTATTTTTTGCCCGCTGTACCCCGGGACTGGTCCCCTTCCGATAAGGGTCAACAGCAAGGGGGGGAAATGGGACCGCATGACCGATAAAGACTCCCGAACCCCCCGGTCACTCCTTTTTGCCCATTCCCCGTCCTTTCAGGGGGTTCCCGGCGTACGGTGTTTTGCTGGCCTGCATCCCCCGTGTGATACCTCACGGGTCCTGGGGGGGGAAAGGCCGCCCTTCCTTTCCCCTTTTCTGTGCCTGGACATAGCGTGGAGTAATGGCGGCGCCTCCCGTCCAGGTCCGTGCTCCCCCTCCTCCAGCTCCATCCGCCCGCTGCCCCCCTCACTTCCCGGGAATTTGCAGCTCCCGGGAAACGCCAAGAGCAAACTCTTTGTCTCCGAGGCCCCGGAAATTTCCCCCCGCGGGGCCAGTCCCGACCTGCGTCGCCACGCACTGCCCTGAAAGCTCCCCTCGGAGGCCCGCGGGCCCCCCCCGGCAGATGGGCCCCCACCGGGGAAGGCGGCTCGATTTGTCAGCCAGTGGGTAGCCCGGGAGCAAAAAATTTTGGGAAAAGTTCATCCACTGAGGGGGGGTTGCATACCCTTGGGGGTCTTTTTTGGGTCTCCCGGGGCTCATAATCTGGCAAAATTTGGGTTTAATTCTGTGGCCTTAGCAGAGCTCTCACACCTGCGTCCTGTGCTGGCATCCAAAAACCCGCCCCCCCCTCAGGTTTCTATCTCTATTTTTTCCGGGGAAAATCTGTCCATTGTGGACTTTTATTGAAAACACCTCCAATAATTTTTAGGGGGGGTGTGTCTAATATTTGTTTCGTCAAGTTTTGGAAAAAAACTCTGTTATCGTGTTTGGCCATAAACTTTTATATAGCAAACTTGGGATTGGCTACAGATAGGATATTTTAATTCTACCCTCTAGCCCGTGTTTGGGGCCACTAACAAATAAGTTAAATTTTTTTTGATCAATATAAAACCCCCGGCCTTTTTCCCCATGCCCAGACCCTTTTTCCTCTCCCCCCCATAGTCTTTCAACCCAAAGAATCATCCTTCTCTAAGTGTCCCTGCGTGCGCTTATTTTGAGTTTAATCGCTTCAGATGCTCAGGACCTAAACCTTCTCTGGGGGCAAAACCCCTTTGTTCCAGGAAGTTATCTTAATCATTGCGCCAGTGAGAGTTGGTGGTGAATACATTTCCCCTGGTGTACCTAGGAAGGAATGGCAGGACATATGAGAATCTTGTGCCTCTCAATCGCTGGTAATAAAAGTAGCTCCATACTTTAAACAAGTTAACCAAAGAAATTGCTCGTAACCAGATCGAGCCAACAGTGCGGGGAGTCGCATCCCCTATTTTGTACCCGGAAGGAGAAAATTTCGAACTTGTAACTCCTTCCATTACAGGTTGTGGAGCTTCTCTTTTTTCCAACATTAAGTGATAGACTAAGAAAAAATAAACAATCCCTTTCCTCCCTGAGCGGCATTTGCCTGCTAGAACCCTAGGCTTATGCATAGAAGAATTAATTGCACCTATTAACAATAGACCCTGCAAAGCAAAGAATAGTATCCTGTCGGATATAGTAACTGAGTGTTGCAAGGGGATTCCCCCATCGGGTAGCCCCCCCGACTCCCTCAGATGAAAGCCAGATGAAGCCCCCAAGGGGAAGGATCTCCCCCGCAACCCCATCTGTCCCCCAAATCCAAGATAAAGTAGACCTCCCCAATCTGGCTGTTTCACGTTGAAACAGATTTCAATGTATAAAAGGCCGCATCTAATTGACACAGTAACCACTAATAAAGTTTTTCTCAGCTTATCTATCACATTTTCAGATATTGGTTATGAGAAAAATAAATAAAAATTTTAAGACTAATGCCCTGAAACATATACTTTTAGCACTTTGAAACAACCATGTCCTCAGGTGCCCAAAGCAGAAGCTGGACGCTTGCGCTGTTCTTTTGGGCTGAGTGTCGGCCGAAGCAGAGAGTCCTCATTGTCCGCCCTTTGCAGCTGCGGAGGGGGTGAATCCGGTGGATGCCTCTGAGGGGATCCCCGGGGTGGAGTTTCCCTGGAAGAACGTCTTGTTTTATCCAAATAAGATGTTGCTTCAGCAGGCATTGAAAATGTGAAGAATGTCCCATTTTTGTGGAAAATCTTAAGCACAGCGGGGTAGATGAGCGCAAATCTTTCTTGTCTGTGAAAGAGTTCCGTGCAGGCAGTGGAGAACGCTCTACGACGTTTCACCACCTCTGCGGAGAAGTCCTCAAAGATCAGTAGAGTAGCTCCCTGGTAGAAGAGACTGTGTTGAAGCCTTTTAAAACTTCTCAAGATCTCTGTCTTGTCGACATAGTTGAGGTATTTGACGATGACTTGTCGCGGTCTGTCTCTGCGGGTGTTCTGCCTTCTTGTGGATGCGTCGCCGGTCTTCCCTCCTTGTAAGTTGGGACCTATTCTGTGGGCCCTTTCTACTATGCAACGACCAGGAAGACCTAGGAGCTCAGGGATTTCTTTTTTACAGAGGTGGAGCAGATTGTTTAGGAGAATAGATTCTGGTACACCTAGTATCCGCAGGTTATTCCGCCTGGAGCGGTTTTCCAGATCATCTATTTTTTCCGAGAGGCGTTTGTTGTCTGAGAGGACCTCTTGGAGCTGGGATCGGAGAGCATCAACGTCCATCTCAAGCGATTGAACCTTGAACTCTAGCTCCTCCAGCCTGTCTCCATGATCCCTGATTACACCCCAGATTTGTGAGAACATTTGCGCCACAGTGGATGCCAGTGTTTCTTGCAGGTCAGGGGCGATCTGGCGAGCTACTCCAGTGGCAATTTTTTTTTAATTGTCATCCGGAGGTGGAGTGCTGCAGATTGAGTCAGGTTTTGAGGATGTTGGGGATCGAGCCTGTTGGATAGTCAGAATCTCCCAATCTGTATGCAATATAGGATCGGGTGCACCTTCTGGAGTGGGGGAGGCAGGTTTAGCCCCCTTTCCTGCTTGTTTAGCTGACTTGGATTTCCCCATTCTTAGCAAGTACCGTTCCATGCACCCCCTTTAAATACATGCATTTATTTATTTTCTCTTACAGTTCCTCATGAGCAGCACCATTAAAAGGACGTTGGCTTGAGCTGGAGTTAACTAGTTGCCCTTCTGGATTGAAAGGGTCTGGCCTTGTTGGATCATGAATGCTACACAGCAAAAGGAGTGGACAGTAAGGCCGTGTTCACACGGCTTATTCCCGACAGATTTGTGAGCCGTATTGAGCTCACAAATCCGCTGTGAATGATAAGGGGCGGGACGGGGACCGGAGCGCGGCGGGGGCGCCGCTCCCGGCCCCATAGACAATGCATAGTTTACGGCGCGTACGCGCCGTAAATAATGTGCATGTCAGTTTCTCCCCGCCCGGGCGATTTGCCGAGCGGTTAGGAGTGACGGAATCCACTGTTCTCTATGAGAGCAGTGGATTACCGTAATGACAGGGACGGATTGGCGCCGTACTGAAGCGCAAATCCGGTGCGCCAATCCGTGCCCAAATAAGCCGTGTGAACGAGGCCTAAAGGTGCAGCCAGTACCAGTGTGGGAGACTGTCTGGGAATCTCTGGTCCTATTGACATTTTTCTCATACCCTTCCTCATGAGGAGCACCATTAAAAGGACATTGGCTTGCAGTGGTTTCCATTAACCGCCCTTGTGGGCTGAATGGGCCTAGCCTAGTCAGATCACAAATGCTACACAGTATAAGGAGTGGCCAGTCTCTCCCTTTCTATATCACCTCTCTTTTTCTCTCTCCTCTCACGCTTTTTCTCTCTCCTCTTTCCATTCTTTTTCTCTCTCCTCTTTCCTTTCTTTTTCTCTCCTCTCACGCTTTTTCTCTCTCCTCTTGCTTTCCTTTCTTTTTCTTTCCCCTCTCTCCCCTCCATTTTTTCTCTTCTCTTTTTCTGTCCTCTCTTTCTCTATCTTTTTCTCTCCCCTCTTTCCTTTCTTTTTCTCTCCCCTCTCCATTTTTTCTCTTCTCTTTTTCTCCCCTATTTTGTCTCTTCTATCCTTTTTTCTCTCCCCTCTTTTTCCTTTCTTTTTCTTTCCCCTCTCTCTCTCCATTTTTTCTGTCCTGTCTCTCCTCTCTCTCTTTATCTCTCCCCTCTCTCTCTCTTTCTTTTTTTATCCCCTCTCCATTTTTTCTGTCCTCTCTTTGTCTCTGATCTCGCTCTTTTTGTCTCACCTCTCCATTTTTCTGTCCTCTTTGTCTCTCCTTTTTCTCTCCCCTCTCTCTTTCCTTTCCTCTCCATTTTTTCTGTCCTCTCTTTGTCGCTCCTCTTTTTCTCTCTTTCTCTCTCCCCCTCTCTCCATTTTTCTGTCCTCTTTGTCTCTCCTTTTTCTCTCCCCTCTCTCTTTCCTTTCCTCTCCATTTTTTCTGTCCTCTCTTTGTCTCTCCTCTTTTTCTCTCCATTTTTTCTGTCCTCTCTTTGTCTCTCCCCTGTCTCTTTCCTTTTCTCACCCTCTCCATTTTTCTCTCCCCTCCTCTCGCTTTTTCCCTTTCCCATCTTTTTTTTCTCTCCTCCCTCTCTCTTTATCTCTTCTCTTTTTATTCATATACTTTTTCCTCTCTCTCTTCTCATTTTCTCTATGCTCTCTTTTTCTCTCCCCTCTCTCTCCATTTTTCTGTCCTCTTTGTCTCTCCTTTTTCTCTCCCCTGTTTCCTTTCCTCTCCATTTTTTCTGTCCTCTCTTTGTCTCTCCTCTTTTTCTCTCCATTTTTTCTGTCCTCTCTTTGTCTCTCCCCTCTCTCCATTTTTTCTGTCCTCTTTGTCTCTCCTCTCTTTTTCTCTGCCCTGTTTCCGTTCCTCTCCCCTCTCCATTTTTTCTGTCCTCTTTGTCGCTCCTCTTTTTCTCTCCCCTCTTTCTCCATTTTTTCTGTCCTCTCTTTGTCTCTCCTCTCTCTTTTTCTCTCCCCTCTCTCTCTTTCCTTTTCTCATCCTCTCGCTCTCCACTTTTCTCTCCCCTCCTCTCTCGCTTTTTCCCCTTCCCATCTTTTTTTCTCTCCTCCCTCTCTCTTTATCTCTTCTCTTTTTATTCATATACTTTTTCCTCTCTCTTTCTTCTCATTTTCTTTTTCTGTACGCTCTCTTTTTTTCTCACTCTTTTTCTCTCCCCGGGGCCGCTGTGTTCACCGTACACTACACTCCAATCCGGTTTTCCCCACTCTCTGTAGGCCGCATGTGTGTTTACGCCAGCCGACTCCATCACGTGACGGGGCGGGGCCTCACAAGGCTAGACGTCACCACGTTACGTGACTCCAGTGCGTTCCGCTGTA
The DNA here is from genome assembly GCA_025379985.1 of Phyllomedusa bahiana. Lineage (NCBI taxonomy): Eukaryota > Metazoa > Chordata > Amphibia > Anura > Hylidae > Phyllomedusa > Phyllomedusa bahiana. The sequence continues at coordinate 13,026 of JAODAL010073610.1, forward strand.
AGACTGGATGCCAGTAAGAGCCATGGCCGCCGCACAATCGTGACGTCAGAGGATATGCGCCGCAGCCGTACCAGCCAATGAACGTAAGGAAAATAAGTGTGGGCGTCTCCATTCCGGTGGAGGCGGAGTCTGCAGCAGCAATGAAGTAAGTGATGTTGTATCACAATGTCTGACTCGTGTTTAGCGCGGGGTCTGTGAAATGTCCTGTGTCCCCCAATATACCGCGCTATGTACAGCTCCATATACTGTTCTATCTATACTTCTATATACAGCTCTATATACTGTTCTATCTATACTTCTATATACAGCTCTATACACTGTTCTATCTATACTTCTATATACAGCTCTATACACTGTTCTATCTATACCTCTATATACAGCTTTATATACTGTTCTATCTATACTTTCTAAAAACCAGTTTCTATTACTGTTCTACTTAATTTCTATATAAAAGCTCTATACACTTTTTTCTATCTATACTTCATATACAGCCTATCAAGTTCTACTACCCCCCTTAACAGCCTAATACTTTTTCTATCTAAAAACCACTATATACACTCTATACACTTCATCATACCCCTATATACAGCTCTATATACTGTTCTATCTATACCTCTATATACAGCTCTATACACTATTCTATCTATACCTCTATATACAGCTCTATACACTATTCTATCAATACCTCTATATACAGCTCTATATACTGTTCTATCTATACCTCTATATACAGCTCTATACACTGTTCTATCTATACCTCTATATACAGCTCTATACACTGTTCTATCTATACCTCTATATACAGCTCTATACACTGTTCTATCTATACCTCTATATACAGCTCTATACACTGTTCTATCTATACTTCTATATACAGCTCTATACAATGTTCAATCTATACTTCTATATACAGCTCTATACAATGTTCTATCAAAAACCAAATAACGCTCTAATACTTTTATATCTAAAACCACAATACAGCCTATATACTGTTATATCTATACCCATATATACAGCTCTATATACTGTTATATCTATACCCATATATAACATTATACTGTTCTATCATACCACAATACACCTTACACTTTTCTATCTATTATTATTATTATTATTATTTTTTTTTTTGACCCCCTTGGTTCCAAGCGCTGTACATTCGGGTTTTTCATACATAACATAGGTCAAACAAGTAAAAGGTGAAAAAATTTACAAACAAACAACGGGGAAGAAGGAGGAGGTCCCTGCCCGTGAGGGTTTACACTCTAAAAGGAAGGGGAAGAACAAGGTGAGGGGCGACTGGTTGGGATAGTGTAGTGACAGCAGGGTTTATTGTTGGTTGGGCAATCCCGAAGAGATGGGTTTTCAGCTGCTTTTGAGGCTGGTGAAGTGGAGGGGAGTCTGAAGTGTTGGGCAGTGAGTTCCAGAGTGTGGGGGGAAACACGGGAGAAGTCTTGGAGACGGGTTTTGGGGAGGAGCTGAAAGGGGGAAAAGAGAAGAAGGTCCTGTGAGGAGCGGAGGTTGCGTGACGGGAGATTTCGGAAAAGAGAGATTTGGAGGGAAGTCATGGGGACCTTGTAGGTCAAAAGGTTGCTAACTTGAAATGGGTTCGCTGGGGAATGGAACCAGTGAAGGATTGGGGAAGGGGGGAGGCA
>JAODAL010073611.1:0-14677 GCA_025379985.1 Phyllomedusa bahiana
GTCGTAAATTAAGCAAGTGAAGTCTGTAGGCTTGAGAGCTAAACAGAGGTATATAACTTGTGATACAACACTGGAAATTATGATTGGCTTAATATACAAGGAATGGAAATTATGACATCAAATGGTCACAAATTTCACTAGCACTACAGTCACTTATACTATATGTGGCCGTACAATCGTTCTGCAGTATTTAGGTTTTTATTGATCTCCTACTACATCCCGCCTATATCAGGGTGTAATAGTTGCACTAACATGGCAGCTGCAGGTGCCTTCAGTACCCACCCCACACCATGGGCCTGTTCCCTAATCATTTAGACACCTTGGTCGTGTTTTCCACAGTGTCTAACATATTATATGGCGGGGATCGGAGCGGTCTGTAGCTGCGGTTGTCAGGTGTGTCTAACAATCAGCACCCGCCTTGTATGGAGCGGTCTCGGCGAGGGAGCCTCCTCTGTACCCTCTACATGTACATCACAGAGCTAATATTTTCTGCTTTTTTAGTCCTCCCAGGGTACATGACCACTGGGGGGCGCAATGGCCTGTGTGCTGTGTAGCCCGGGCTGTAGAGTGTCCTGATTCTTTCGCTATTGCACTATTTAATCACTGTGGGAATCACGGTCTTCAATTCTGTCTCCACTTCCTGCATCCCTGAAATGCTCTGTGCTGCTGTGACCGCCCAGATGATGAGATGGCCTAAACCTCGTTCTGTTTTCAGAGTAGAACGGATGCAGATGAAGAGGAGCTGAAGAACAGTCATGTAAAGGTGCCGAGCCCCGATCACCGTGCCGCGTACCTCTGCACTCTGTCTCTGAATAGTGTCCTACACCGCTCATCCTAGACCACCACTGGGTGCTGTGCCAGGGTGCCAGCCTGTGTGACCGTGTGCCTTCTCTCCTTCCACAGTCTCAAGACCCTCCGCGGGTGGTCAGCCTGGCAGTGTTTGTGCTCCGCGCTCTCCTCGCCCATTCCTCCGCACTCCCTGAATTATCCAGAGAGATCTACACCAACCAGATCCCAGGACTCCTCACCTCCTTGCTGGGCCTGAGGCGGCAGGTATGGCGGGTGGCGGGGGGGGCGTTGCGCCTTCAGCTCTGCTCTGTGTCCTAACGTGCTGTTTTCTTGTAGTGTTTGGTGTCCGCACTGGAGGGAATCCGCTCCTGCCTGATCTCCTACCCCCGGGCCTGCGGCTCACTGCGGGTAATGTATACCCGGGCTATGTGGGTGGGAATTTATGCCAGCTGTGGGCATCTGCGGGTCAGCTTGAATGCCCAACACATACATACACCAGGCTGGTCCATATGTGCAGGAGCTGTACTTCATGTGATCTGCCCCCAGTGACCCCAGGGGAGATGCAGGAACTGTTCTTTATTCTCCTCTCTTACAAACCATTGCCCATTACTGTCCTCTCCACCTATACAGAAACTCCTTATATTACCCTCCCTCTTACTAACCCCAGCCTGTTGGGACATGTTCACACTGCATTTTTGGACGAGGTTTTTGGAGCGTTTCCTCGCCCAAACCACATCAAAACCTGCCAAAAAAGCGCTTCTTCAGACGAGGTTTTTTTACGAGGGTTTGATCAGGTTTTAATTTTTACCCATACAAAAAGAAAGCCGGGGAAAACCGCGCCGAAAACTGTGGCTAAACCGTGCCTACAACGCGCTTCAAGAATTGACATGACACTTCTTTTTCATCGCTTCCAAAGAAGCGACCTTTTTTTTGTTGTGTGTGAAAACAACAAGGTTTTTCAAGGAATCAAAAAAATTAACTGGGGACCCCTTTGGGGGGGGAAAAGCTCCGAAAACCTCTCCCCCAAAAACGCAGGGGAACATGCCCTACTGCCATAAGTCCCCCCAGGGGTTTGGGTAGTTTACCAAGCGTTTTGGAAACCTGTTGGATCAAAAACAAATCCAAAAACCACAGCAATCGATGTAAAACAATCCAAACTTACCCACACCCAGCTTTTGGTGTTGGATGCACAGGGCGCTCCTAAGTTTTTTATAGAGGCACTGTGTGTTTGGAAGTGTTGGATCAGCAGGGTCCTCCCAAAATTTTTATTAAGACCCGCTGTTTGGTTGGATGTTTTGGTGCAGCAGGATGCTCCTATATTATTATAGAGGCAGGTGGGTTTGGGAAAATTTTGGTGCGCGGTCGCCCAAAGTTTTAAAGGGCAGCTGTTGTTTGGATGTGTTGGGTGCAGCAGGACGCCCCTATAGTTAATTTTAGAGGCACTGTTGTTTGGGTTGTTGGGCAGCAGGATCGCCCTATAGTTATTATAAGGCAGCTGTTTTTGGATGTGTGGAGCGCAGGGTCGCTCCCCATAGTTTTATATAAGGCAGCTGTGTGTTTGGGGGGTTTGCAGCAGGATCCTCCCCATAGTTTATTAAAGAGCAGCTTTTGTTTTTGGTGTTTGGATGCAGCAGGACCCCCTATAGTTTAATTATAGAGGCAGCGGTGTTTTATGCATCCGAGACCCACCCTATATTTTATTTAAAAAGGGACTGGTGTTTTTAAAGTGTTGGATCAGCAGGATCCTCCCATAGTTTATTATAGAGGGGGGCTGGGTTTTTTATGTGTTGGATGCAGCAGGGTCTCTCCCTATAGTTTTATTATAGAGGCAGCTTTTTTTTGGGGGTTTTCGATCAGCAGGGTCGCCCCTATAGTTTATTATAAGGGGATGTGTGTTTGGGTGTGTTTTGGGTGAGCAGGATCGCCCCTATATTTTTTAAAAGGCAGCTGTTGTTTTGGATGTGTTGGATGCAGCAGGGTCCTCCCTATAGTTTTAAAGGCAGCGTGTGTTTGGAGTTTGGGGGCAGCAGGATACCCCTAAAGTTATTATAGAGGCAGCGTGTGTTTGGATGTGTTGGGTGCAGAGGATCCTTTCCCCATAGTTTTTTATAAGAGGCAGCTTTTGTGTTTTTGGTGTGTTGGATGCAGCAGGATGCTCCCAAAGTTTATTTTAGAGGGGCTTTTTTGGATTTTGGTGCAGCAGGATCCTCCCTTTTTTTAATTTTTAAGGAGCTTTGGGTTTGGTGGTTGGTGCAGCAGACGACCCATAGTTATTTAGAGGCAGCTTTTGTTTGGATTTTTGTGGTGCAGCAGGGTCGCCCCTAAATTTATTTTAGGGCAGCTGTTTGTTTGGGTGTTTTGCAGCAGGATCGCACCCAAAAGTTATTAAGGGCAGCTGGTTTTTTGGATGTTTGGCTGCAGCAGATCGCCCCCATAGTTTATTTATAAGGGGGCTGTGTTTTGGATGTGGTTGGATGCAGCAGGTCCACCCTATTGTTTATTATAGAGGCAGCTGTGGTTTTTGGAGTGTGTTTGGAGCGCAGGGTGCTCCCTATAGTTTTATAAGGCAGCTGTGTGTTTTTGGGTGGTTTGGGTGCAGCAGGATCCTCCCTATAGTTTTAAAGGCGCTTTTGTTTTGGTTTTTGTTGGGCAGCAGGGTCGCCCCTATGGGTTTATTATAGAGGCAGCTGTGGTTTTGGATGTGTTGGAGCAGCAGATCGCTCCCCCATAGTTTTTTATAGAGGGAGCTGTGTGTTTGGATGGGTTTTGGGAGGAAACGCCCCATATTTAAATAGAGGGAGCTGTGGTTTGGGATGATTTTTGGCGCGCAGATTTCCTCCCTATAGTTATTTTAAAAGCAGCTTGTTTTTGTTGGATGCAGCAGGTAAGCTCCCTATAGTTATTATAGAGGCGCTGTTTTTTGGATGTTTTGGATGCACAGGATCGCTCCCTATATTTTATAAGCAGCGGGTTTGAGGTGTGGTGCAAGGTCGCTCCCCCAAGTTATTATAGAGGCAGCTGGTGTTTTGGAATTTTTTGGTGCCAGGGGTCGCCCCTTATTTATTAAAGAGGCAGCTGTGTGTTTTGGATGTTTGGGCCGCAGGGCGCCCCTATATTTATTAAGAGGCAGCTGTGTTGGATTTGGGGTGGATGCAAGGATCGCTCCCCAAGTTTTTTTATAGGGCAGCTTTGGTTTTTTATGGTTGGGTGCAGCAGACCTCCCTATAGTTTTTAAAAGAGCAGCGTGTGTTTTTGGGTGTTTGGATGCAGCAAGGATCCCCCCTATAGTTTATTATGACAGCTGGTTTTGGGTGTTTTGGTGCAGCAGGGTCGCCCCATAGTTTAAATTATAGAGGCAGCTGTGTTTTGGATGGTTTGGATGCACAGGAAACCTCCCCAAATTTATTATAGAGGGAGCTGTGGTTTGGGTTTGTGTTGGATCCCGCAGTTTCCCCCCTATAGTTATTAAAAGGGGCACCCTTTGTGTTTGGATGGTTATGCGAAAGGATCGCTCCCTATGTTTTTTTAAAAGGCAGCTGGTTTTTTGGAGGGTTGGTGGGATGCAGAGGTTCGCCCCTATGGTTTTTTTAAAAGGGGCCCGCTGTGTTTTTTGGTTTGTGTGGGGTGCAGCGGGAACGTTTCCCTATAGTTTATTTTTGGGTTCCCTCCTGCGGCCTTTCAGAAAAGAAAGGGCCCCCCTGACAATTGCGGGGGAAAAGGGAAATTTGAAAAGAGACGCAGCGGGAAATAAACCGGGAAAAACACAAAATTTTGTGTTTCTAATAAAAAGCAAGGGAAAAAATCACACTATTTTTTTAAATACGTGTTGGGGGGCCCAAAACCGGATCCTAACACCCCTAAAAAAACGATTTTCATGGAGTGAAACCGCCGTGTAAACCCAACCCTTAGAAAAAACTTCTCTTCATGTTGCCCCCTTTCCCTTACCATTTCCCCCTTTGGGGGGGGCCCATGTTCCCCAAAACGGTTTAAAAATTTGGGCACGACCCTTTCGCCCCCCTTATTCCGGGGCCGAAACTGCCCCTTAAAAGGGGGCCTAAAAACCCCCCAAACCATTACGGAAAATCCACAGTTTTTCATAGGAACTAGGGTTTTTTCCGTCTCCTCTCCCCCCCCACAATACGCCGGGGGGGAGAAATAAACATGCCAATTTTTTGGGGGCGAATACAGGGCCGAAAAAAAGGCTTGTCAGGGGGCCCCCGGCGGCTGCCCCCCCCTCCCCCCCGCCCACCCCCGGGACAAAAGGCCCGTAATTGCTGCCTTGTAAAAACCAAAACCCCTTTCGGGCCAAATGTGCACAGGGTTTAAATTCCCCGGGCATAATTCCCAGGACAAATTTCCCCCCAAATTTATGCCGTGTGCGGGGGGGCGGGGACGGGACCCCCCCGGGCCACTTTAACATTCATTATCCGCACGGGGTACCCCCCCGGGATAATTTTTGAAAGTCATTTTAATCTCCCGGGAAAATACAGCGAGTGGGGAGAAGAGGGGAACCCAATAGTTTTTCTATAAAAACTGGGGATTACATAATGCCTGGGGAGGGTTTTTTCCCCCCCCGTAATTCGCACAAAAGGGGGTCGGGAAAATCTTTTCCCAAAAAAGGGCCTGTAAACATTCCCCTTTTTTGCCCATCTGCCCTGTAAAACCTCCATTTGACCCCCGGGGGGGGGCTGCCCAATTGGTCTTTTTTCCCTCTCCCCCCCTCTACCCCAACCTTTGGCCTGCTTTTTCCCTAAACCTCTAGAGACCCCAGGGGGGATTAAAAATTTTTCTTCGTTTTCCCACTTTTTTTGGGTCTTCTCCCCCCTTTGGGGGTCCCCTGGGGGAGAGTTTTTAAAAGGGGGGTTTTTTTTTTTTTCTCCCCCAAAGTTTCCCCTCCCTTTTCATTACAAACCCGAAACGCCTGTTAGTCAATGTTCAAAACCGGGTCTTTCAGGACGTATTTCAGGTTTGGTAATTGGGGCTTAAATGCGCCCCGAGACATCCTGTAATTGCATTAATCATGGGGTTTCATAGAGAGCCGTATTACCTGCCGTCAACTCGCCGGCATTTGAAAACACCGGGGGGGGGGGGGAAAGGGACATGTCCGTTCCTTCCGCAAAACATAGGAGTTTAAAAAAAAAGTAAAGGCCCCCACCCGTTCGCCCATTTTTGGCGGCGTGCAAAAGGTTGGGCGTGCACGGGACGTCATATGTACATCCCCCCTTTTTTGTTATGTGACCCTGGGGGATAAAGGGAACATTTCTTCATTTTTATCCCCCCCCCTTACCGGGCACCTCCGTTACTGCCCTTAAAGTGTCCCCAGGGATTTAAACAGGACCCTTTTAGCCGTTTCTCCTCCCCGTAAACCTCACCCCCTTTTAAACTGCCCTTTGTACAGCCCTTTACCCCATCATCCGGGAAATTTTTTCTGCGGGGGGGAAAACCCCGGAAACTTGGTTTTCATGTTATCCCCCCCAAAAAAAGGCCCTTTTCCCCAGACGTTTTGGGGCCCGTGGCTTTTCGCCCGGGGTTTCCCGCAGCCAAAACCCCCGCCCCACACTTCCGCCCCAAACGCCCGCAGTTCACACGGTGCGGGTTTGGCCGCGGCTTTGGTGCTTTGCGGGTTTAGTCCTGCCTATTTTGTATGGGTGAAAACCTCGCCGCAAACCACACCCCAACCGTGACCGCATTTGGGGCGCGATTTGGACGATGTTTTGGCCGCGGCAACCATGCCGAAACCCACGGGCAAATCCGTCGTGTGAACAGGGCCTTAAACCCGGGCCACCCGCCTCCAATGACCCCAGTGAGTTTTCAGAAACTTTCCCCCATGTTAAAACCCCCCCCCTTACCATCACCCGCCCCGTTCCTGTCGCCCCGCCTCCCAAAGCCCCCGGGGGTTTTCAAAAGGGGCTTCGTCCCTCACCTCCCCCCCTACTCAAGTCACCCCTGAAAAGCCCCCCGCTCCCCCTCAGGGGTAGGGGGAAAGGGGAATATAGGAACTCTTCCTCATGCTATCAGGCAGTCCATTCCCCTTCTGATTGTCACGTATGGAGGGGGCAGAGTCTTCATTTTTTTAGTACTGTCGAGAGGATAATCCGGGCTTTCCCATCTCAAAAAACCCTTTTTCACAAAGACCCCAAAGGGGAAAGATGACCCAGCTCTCCGCCAAACGGTAAATCATTTAGAAAAACCCCATTGTTTATTGGAAAGTCCATTTTTAAAAACCTTTTTTGGGGAGCACAATATAAAGGGGTAAAGAACATCAGCGCTTGTGCTGTCTTTCTCTAATCCAGGCATCCTCAAACTGCGGCCCTCCAGCTATTGGGAAACTACAACTCCCATCATGCCCACTGGGTTTTAGATTTAATAAAGCATGATGGGGGTTGTATTTCCCCCCAGCTGGGGGGCCGCAGTTTTAGGATGCCCGAGCTAATCCAACCCGACGCTTTCGGGTTTCTGGGGAACCCTCCCTACCATAGGGCCCGCACCTTTTCACCGGGGAAACCCCCACATCTTTTCCCGCCCTGTGGGCCGGATGTTTTTCCCCCATCTGGGGGGAAAGGGTGTTGGTGAATAAAATTAGGGATGAGGATGTAGATGCATGAAAAGGGTCTGTTTTACAAAGGGGGGGATTTTTCCGCGGGTTTTGGGGGGGCGGTTTTCCGCGGCCAAAACCCCGTCCAAGTCGGCCCCAAACCCGCTTTTCCCACAGGTTTATTTGGCACGGGGATTTTTTGGGGCCCGGGTTTTCGGGAAGGGGTTTTTGGCATACAAATTAATAGCAGGGCAACACCCGCACCCAAAAACCTCCGCAACCCACTGCGCTGAAAAGCACGGCGAAACCCCCCCGGGGCCCACCCCCGCCCAAGAAATTAAAAGGGGAAATTCTCACACACGCGCGGGCAAATTTCCCCCGCCAAAACCCCCCGTTGTGTGGGGTACACGCGGCTTCCCAAAGGGGGAAAACCAAATTTAAAAACGGGGCCCTTTGGGGCCGATTTTTTACGAGGTTTTAGCGCGGCCCCAAAACCGCCCGGGGAACAGGGCCCAAGAAGTAAAGGACTTTTGGGGCAATTGTTTTGGGGGCGTTTCCTTCCCCCACCTTTTTCCCAGGTTGGAAATTTTTTGAAACAAATACTGTTTTTGGGCTAACCCAAAAATTCACAAAGGCGCCTTTGACTGCAAGATGCTGGGAGCCAATTTTTGCAATTTTCCCCCCAGTCTGAATAAATTTTAAACGGTGCAAAAACGTTTTACGTTCCCAGGGTTTGGGCTTTAAAAATTACAGGGTTTGTCCCATTAGGACGCCCCCAAACATTTTTTGCTGAAATAGTACGGCTGCGCTGAGGGCCCCCCCAAAGGCGGGACCAAAATGGGGCGTGTCCGAAGACAGCAGCTGATCACCAGAGGACAGCGGCTTTCCGCACCGCAGCAACCCCTTAGGGGTTTTCACTCGGCTTAAAAAAAGGACGTATTTTCGCCCCGAAATTTCACGAAAACCCGGCGAGATTCTCCCAGTCGTTTTGGGTAATCCAATTTTTCCCCGAGGAACTAGGGTTACCTTTTTCCCCATTTTTGTGCATGTGACTTTAATTATTCACAGCGGAAAGGCCCGTTGGGTAATGAAAAGTCTATTGGGGCCCGGGCCCCCCTTCACACCCGTAAAATTTCCGTGTGAACAAAGCCCTTTTATAGCACCTTCAGGGGAATCCAAATTTTCGTAGCTAGTGTGTTTACCAGAGAGGGGCGACATGGTCTTTTAGTCCCTGCACCATGGGAGGACCCGGTTTTTTGTGGGCCCCGGGCCCCTCGGCCCTTTCCCCTAGTAAAATTTTATATCAGCTTGCACAGTTTTGGGGGTTTTTCCCCTTGATTTTTTTTCCCCGTCCATATATTAAAAATGTTTGGGTTTTTTCTTGCAGGGGGAAACTCACTGCGTTTTTTCTCATCCCCTGGATGAAGAAAAAAGGCAAATTCCCAAAAGGTAAACCTAATTTTAAGATACCGAGTATGGCCCCTTTTCTGCTCCCAAAGGGTTTTTCCCCACTTTAGACAATATTGGTCAGAAAGGGGAAAATACTCCTTTGGGGGGAGCGCCTTTAGGGGGTGTGGAGATTTTGAAAATTTCCTTTTGCATATCCAAGGCATTATGGGAAAGGGGGGAGGAAGCCAAGTGCCCTCTATTGGATGTAAAACAAATCCTCCCTTTGCTTCTTTTTCCCACTGGGGCTTTGGGAAAACAAAAGGGATATTTAGCCAAGCCAAAGATGGGTGATGCCGGCTTGGCTAAATATCCTTTTTGCCTTTTCCCCAAAAACCCATTTGGCAAAACAAATTGAGGATTTGTTACAAACCAATAGGGGGCTTGAGCTTTTGGCTCCTTTTCCCTTAAAAGCCTTGTGATTTTTAGACAGTGATGAAAAATTTTACCCCCGGGTAAATTCCCATTGTTTGGTTTTACCTGCACCCAAATTTTCCTTAAAAAAAGGCGAAACCCTCCGTACTGGGAAAAGGGAAAATTTGGGCAGGGCCCTCCCCTTGACATAATTTTAAGTTCAAATTTTTGCTTACACGATTTTCCCGTTGTAATGGGAAACTCCCGTTCATCCAAAGGGGGAGTCCCGACCTCCTCTTCTTTTAATACTGAGGAAAGGGGTTTTTTTTTTTTTTTTGAGAATTGGGGGCCCAGTCACCCCCTGGAAACCCCCAAACCCATCAGAAAAAAAGGGCCCCTATGACCCTTTTCCCCTCCCTTTTGTCAATTAGACAAAAAAATTTAAAAAAATTGTTTCTTCAAAGCAAGTTTTTTTTTTGAAAAAAAATTTAAAAATTTTTTTTTGAAACTTTTTTAACCAAAAAAAAAAGAAAAAAATTTTATATCAAGGGAACGGGACCCCCCCTGCAAATGAAAAAATAACATTCACTTTTTACTGAAAAATTTTGTTTTCCAAAAGAAACGCCCCCCCCCACAAAAAAAAAAACCTTTTTTTTCCCCCCTTTTTTAAGCTAAAAAAAAAAAATTTTGGTTTTTAAGTTTAAAAATATGAAAACCAAAAATCTGACAATAGCTTTGTCCTCAGGGGGTTAAATGATGGCATATCGGGGACCATCCAATACTGATCCTGGAAGGAAGGGGGTGCGGCACTGATTTTGTCCCCCTGAATTTGTGGGTCTGTATTGGGTTCGCCAGGTGTTCCACCATTGTCTTGGGCATCCAGGGAGCTGAGAGAGGACACCCCGTGTGTTATCAGCTTCCAGGACCGATGTGAGCGGGACATAGGGGGGTGCAGGGATTATTGGGGTTACAGTGGAGCCTGAATTGTCAGGTGTTTTAGGCTATGTGCACAAGGGGTAATTTCGGCATGCATTTGGTCACGTATTTGCGCTCTAATGCGGGCGAGATGCGCGCTGAAATTACCGTAATCCATAGCTGTCATAGAAAACTATGGATTACACCTCCTCTCCCCATTCGTACAATATGATTGTATTGTATGCGCGGGGAGAAAAGTGACGTCAATTACTTGTGGCGAATACGCGCTGCGAGTAATGCATGCCTACGGGGCCGGCGGGGTGCCGCCCCCCCGCGCCGCAGGAGTATATGTGTATTAGCGCAAACTCCCGAAACACACAATGTACTGCGGCGCGTACTGTACGTGCCGCAATACCCTTGGTGCAGGGGTGTCAAACTGCGGCTCTCCCCGTTTGGAAACTACAAAATCCCACACATTTCATATATTTGAAAATTGGATTTTATTTTTTCCCCAAAAGCTGGAGGGGCCCCGGTTTTTACACCCCACCTTAGTGCAAAGCCTAGGGTTCGGTACAGCCTAAAGCCAGTTTCGTCCCCCCGCGGCCTGTCAGTCTTCTCCCCCCTGCCGTCCTCTGGGCCCGCTTTTCCAAGGGTGAAACAACAAAACTGGGGCGACAGATGCAGAGCGTCCGTGCCCTGCACCCTCTTTCCCGCAGTTGTACCAGGCGGGCCCAGACCGGGGAGTGTCCCCAAAGCCCGGGCTAAGCCAAAGCCCAAACCCCCAATTTCCCAAAAACTCTGACTCCCTTCCCCAAACATGGGGGAAAATGGAAAAAACAGGCTTTTTTACACCTTAGGGTCAAAATCAAGCGTTTTTGGTAGAAAGACACTGACAAGCAAAAGGGTAACAAAGATTTGATCTTTTTTCAGCTCCGTATCTCCCCTCCCTGCAGCTTTTTTAACTTGAATCACAGAATAAATTTACACCTAAATAAAAAGCTAGTGCCCCCAAAAACCTCTAAGCAAAACAAGGTAAAGTCAAAAAAATAACTTTATTAATAAAAAAATAAACACACACCTTTTCCCTTTTTCTCAAAATCAAAGGTTACTTTTCCCCTGATTTTTCCCACCCCCCCCCCCCCCCCCCCCCCATCAACCCGGGCTATTACTTTCATCTCTCGCCCTTTCGCCCCTTCCCTTTGGTTCTTCCCCATTCCCCCCCACAGAGCCGCTATTGACTTTCATCCTGCCCCTTTTCTCCCTTTGTTTTTCCCCCATTCCCCCCAACAAGCCCGGTCTTTTGACTTTCATCTCTGCCCTTTTCCCCCTTCCCCTGGTTTTTTCCCTTTCCCCCCATCAGAGCCCGGGTCTATTACTTTTCCCGCCCTTTCCCCCTTTCCCCTTGGTTTTTCCCCATTCCCCCCATCAAGCCCGGTCTTTGACTTTCATCTTTTCGCTCCTCCCCCTTTTTTTTTCTTTTTTTTTTCCGCCTTTCAAGGGGGGCCGGTTCTTCCCCCTTTTTCCCACCTTCCCAGCCTTTTCCCCCCTCTTCGGGGCCTTCCACTCTTACGAAGCTTACGACCGCCTCCACTGCTGGTCTTAAACTCGAACTGATCGACCCCTTTTGATACGACTTTTTTGCTCTGATATTTCCCTGACTCCCCACTTGGCTTTGGAATGAATGGACGGGCTTCCTTTCTTTTCCCGTCAGGGGGTCAGGATCGGGTTTTGGGAATTTTCTTGGCCAGAGACGCATCATGACTGGATATGCCGCTTCTCTTTGGGGGAATCTTCTTCATGGTGCTTAACCGGGGACCTTTCACTTGGGGAAACACCTAAGGGCCCGTTTCACACGGCGATTTGGGACGTGGGTTTTGGGTGGGTTTTTTTGGGCCCAAAAACCCCGGGCCAAAACGCGCCCCAAAACCCCCGTCATTGCAAGGGATTTCCCATGGGGAAACCGCGGCTATTCACGTGCCCGGTTTTTGGGCCGCGGGCTTTTCCGCGCTGTTTTTAGAAATCTCCGTCAATTCTGACAGCGGTCTTCACGCGTGCTCCCGGGTTTTTGGGGTGTTTTTTTCCCCTGCCTATTAATTTTTATGGGGGAAAACCGCGCACCACTCGTGCCGAAACCCGCGGCGATATCTGCCTTGTGAACAGGGCCAACAAATAGCATTAGAGAATGTAGAACAGGTGTGACTGATAACAAGAAGAAAAAGATTGTCCCACCACCAGGAGCAAAACCGTAACAATACAGTTACATGACAGGAATCTGCAGATGCTAAATAGTTGCAGGTCAAATTTATGTATGAGAGCCAAGATGATTGTCTGTAAAATGATGGAAGTCTCACATTCAAAGCTGTATTGGATGGTGAGCTATGCGTATTCAAAACATTGTTACCCTTTTGCTTGTCAGTGTAAAATATTTTTTATCGGATACAAATTTAGAACATAAAAAAACTTTAATAAATTTAAATATGTAAAACACTGCAGGAAGTGAGGAAAAAACAGTTTTCAACAAAAACGTCCTGAATAACTTTTGTGGAGTCTCTGAATTTGTGCTGAGAAATAGTATCACCTCCATCAGATGCTGCATACATGACCTCACATCTGATCTCATTATTTCCAGGCTAGAGAACGGCCTCTCTACACTAACTTGGGTTGGGGGCACAGCAGTGACCACAGAGGCAACCCTCTCTAACAATGTCAGGGTAATAAAGGAATTGCCTCAGCCACAGGCAGGTCTTTATGAATGGTTGAACTCTTCTACTTCTTTGAAAGCAGTGAAAAATGTTGCTGAAATCTGTTTTGGCCCCTGGAGCAGGATCTTTTCCCCGGGGCAAAACGCTTTGCCTGCTCCATGTCATCAATTACACTCCTCATGTGATGAGGCTGAAGATATGGGAGCAGTAGCACTGGCCGGACCCAACTCCTCTTGCTCTTTGCATCGAACTAACTGGACCAACTTATTATATATTTTGGGAGTCGATGGACTTTACAACGACTCCAACTCCACAACCCTGCCCAAGACTCCTCTATGGCTCAGCACACCAGAAAAATAAAGATAGGGCTATTGGCTAGTGCTGCACTTGGGAGCTTGAATTGTGCTGGTGATTTGGGGAAAAATTAGCACAATTAGATAGAAAAAAAGGAAGTGTATGATTCATGGATCAGATGCACGTCCTGTCTAGAAAAAAGCTTGTGACTTGTTGTATGGTTTTTTTTGGTTTTTTTTTTATGATCATCAGTAAAATTCGAGTCCTGCTGATCAGGCCCTTCCTTAATCTCAGGCACAACACTACTTGGGGCTCTTTGCAGCAACAGGATTTAATTTTTTGTGTGCTGTAAAAAAATATATAAATTATTGTGCTTGAGTACAGAAAAGGAGGATTTGGTATCACTGTGTTCACACCGACCTGAAGAATAGAGGACTTGGAACTCTTACCAGAAGGTGAAAAGTAGTTGGGGAAAAAAAATTAACGCATACACACGGATTTAGATGCATAATTTGGTTTGGTGGTATAAAAGTGATATATATAATATTATTTATATTAAATTAATATTATAAAAATAATAATATATAATAATATATTATATATAAGATATATAAAATATAGAGATATATAATTAAGAATATAGATATAAATAGGATAAGAATAGAGTATATAATATGGATATAGATATAGAATATAGAGATAGAAATAGAGTTTGAATAAGAGTTTAAAAAAATAAGATATAGAGATAAGATATGAGATAGAGATAAGAGATAGAGATATAAATAGAGATATAGGATAAAATATAGAGATAGAGATATAGGAAAGAGAAAGGATAAGATTTAAAAAGATAGAGATATAGAGTGAGATATAAGAAGAGTTAAGTAGAGATATAGGATAGAGATAAGAATAGAGAGATAAAATAGAGAGATAGAATATAGAGATTTGAGATATAGAGAAAAAATATGAGATAAATATAGGAGAAGGATATAGAGATAGAGATATAGAGATAGAGATATAAATAGAGATATAGAGATTTGAGATATAAGAGATTAAGATAAAGATATAGGATAGAAAATAGATATAGAGATAGTAGATTATAAAATATAGATATAGAATATAGATATAAGATATAGAAAATATAGAGATATAGAGAATAGAGATTTTAGAGATATAAGATATAGAGATATAGAGATAAGAGATATAAGATATAGAAGAGAGAGAGAGAGATAGATAGAGAGATATAAGATTGAGAGATTTTAGAGAGAAAATATTGTGAAAGGGGGACCTGCAACAGGTAGGCAGCATGGGCTTCAGCGGACAGAGACAGGGACGCAACTTCCAGTTCAAGTCCAGGCGTTGCCCGGGTTTATTGCAGCAAAACGGGAATCAAACAAACCTTAACTTCAGGCAAACAGAAAATAAAGTGCTGCTCGGCAGAGCTCTGACTAGACACAGGATTCCCTGACTAGTACTAGCACAGCTTGAGCACTCACAGCAGGTTGCTTCACAATGGGTCTTTCCTCCGAGACACAGCGTATAGAGCAGACACTGCTCAGGCCGCAGCCCAGGGTTTATAGCCTGACCCCCCTCACCTGGGGGATGGGGGGTCACCCACCCCCCCCTTTACCACTCCAGGGAAAAA
>JAODAL010073612.1:0-14676 GCA_025379985.1 Phyllomedusa bahiana
GGAAAAAACCGGGCACCCTCAAGCAGATAACGCCACTCCTCCTGGGCCAGTTTTTATGGCTATTTAGCTCCCGTCGCCAATCGTGTAATTCCTCTCGCCGACGAGAACTCTTGGAAAAGAAGCCGCATGTTACAGTCTTACCCTGGGCCCTTTTTGCGTAAGAAACTGCTCCGGCTCCCACAGACGAGGCCCATCCACTTCCACGTGAAGGGCTTCGTGGGATCCGAGTGCAAGGATAGATGCCGTAGAGAAGCAGACTGAGCTTCGAAAGCCTCTTCGGCCTCGACGGGCCAGCTGCGTGGATTGGCTTGTTTCTTGGTGAGGGCCACTACGGAGCCACCAGCGTAGAGAAGTGAGGGATGAATTGGCGATAGTAGTTGCAGAAGCCCAAAAGCCTGTATAGCCCGCAAAACCGACTGGGCGTGGCCACTGCAACACGGCTGCCAGTTTGCTGGGTCCCATCCGTAGGCCTTGGTCAAAAATTACTAACCCAGAAACGGAGGGTAGTCTATGGAAGAGGCACTTCCCTAGCTTGGCATACAGATGGTTCTCCGGAGACGCTTCAACACCTGACGAACATGACTACGGTGGGTCCGAGGTCGGGAGGTACACCAGGATCATCAAGGTAAACCACCACAGGAGTAGAGGAGGTCTCTAAGACGTCATTCAGAGCTCCTGAAAGACGGCAGGCGCATTACACAGTCCGAAGGGCATCACCAGGTACTCAAAGTCCCCCATCCCTGGTGTTGAAGGCTTTTTCCATTAAATCGCCCTTGCGGTTTCGGACCAAGTTGTAGGGCCCTCTCAAATCCAACTTGGGAGAAGATCTTGCGCCCTGCAGGCGGTCAAACAGTTCTGTGATCAACGGAAATGGGTAACGGTTTTGTCTTGTTCAACCCCGGTAGTCTATGCAGGGCCATAAGGTACCGTCCTTCCTTCTTCACAAAAAAGAAACCCCGCACCGCGGAGACGGACTTTCGGATGAACCCTTCGGGGATTCTCCTGGGTGTACTCTGACATGGGTTGGGGCCGGGGCCCAGAGAAGGTAGACCGCCCCGGGAGGATGTTCCCGGGCAACAGTCCGATCGGGGAATCGTATGGACGATCGGAGGAAGACCTCCTTTCTCTCGGAGAAACACATGGCGTACTCCAGATATTCGGGGGGCAGCCCCGGGCAAGGCTCCCGAAGGTCGAGGAGAGCAGGAAAGCACCCGGGGGAGTGCTACCAAAAAAACGCCCCCGACATGTTGGGACCCCAAGATCACCTCTCCAGAAGTCCAGGGCCAGGATGGAGAGTGGAGCCGCACCATGGGGTCCGAGGGGACCACATAAGAGGAGCGAAGCAACACATAGAAGGCGAAATTTTTTCCTTATGCAGCCCCCCACATGGAGGGACAGTGGCTTGGTGACAAAATGGATGGTTTTCGCTAAGCAGCTCCCCGCTGACGGATGAGATGACGAGGTTTTTCCAAGTGGACCACTCCGGAATTCGATACTGCTTTCACAGAGAGTGGTGGATGAAGGCCCGGCTTGAGCCCGAATCCTGAAACGCTGGAACCTGGAAGGAGGTACCAGTCTTCACGACTGCACGGGCTCAACAGACGTGGAGAGAGGAGTTTGCACCTAGTGAATGCTTCTCCCACAGATCACTAGGTTGCGGTAGTTTTCCCACAGGTCTTTGGGACACTTGGGGAACAATTCCCTCCGGGGTAATGCTCTGGGCTGCACAGTAGAGGCACAAGTTCCTTTGCGACGCTTGGGACAACTCTGTGCTCAGAGAGACGAGCCTGATCAATCTGCATGGCGCTCCTCGGTGGGTGTTGGCGGCTGTGCGAGGAGGCCTCTGGAACACTGGTGCCAGGCGAGGGGGAAAAAAACCGGCGAGGTTGGGCTGACTGACGGCTCTTGCCGGAAGTTCCTCCGTCACGTTCAATGAAGCGTACGTCCAATTCGGGATCTGCTAACCGGATCGGTCACTGAGAAGACGGCGGGGATGGTCTCGAGCGGCCAAGACGTCTTAAAATGCTGCTTGAGAGCCCTTCTTGAAGGTGGCGCACAGAGCGGCCTGTTCCATGACAGTTCAGAGAGCCAGAGTCGCGGTGAATTGCACGTGTAGTCTCACAGAAAGATCCACCTGGCAGTATGTTTAGAGAGGGCTGTTCACCGGAGGATGGACGAGCTGGTTCCTCGAAGACATTGCGGAACTCTCAAGAGGAACGACTGAATATACGACATCACTGGATCGTTCACTGTCCTCACAGAGGTGTAGCCCTTGCAGGGCCCTTACGGAGAGAGAGGCTGACACCACGAAAGCCACTTTCTGCAGTTCAGACAGGAACTGATATTCCATCACGCTCCACGAGCATAGAGCATTGGGTGATGAAACTCCCGCAGAGTTTTCGGGTCTCCTTCCATAACTTAGATGGGAGCGGACAGACGATGCTGGGGACCCATCAGAGCCACAGGAACCGTAGAGGCAGGGACAACCACTAGAGATGGCGAGGGTTGCTGCTGCTGGACGGTGGATAGCTGGGTAAGTTGCTGCGACTGTTGACACAGAGTATGCTAGGACTGGAGAGCAAAACAAACGGTCGTCAGATCCGTCAGGGCTGGGTAAGGCATATTGGCGGATCCCATGGCCGGATCCTACTGTACACGGTTCTGGAGGTGGATCAATGGGACCACCGCAGGCGATGGCGTATAGCCCACACCAGGGAGTGGAATCTGTAAGTAGGTCTGTAATTCAACCAGAGCCGGTCCGCAAGAGCGGGATGGTCTTGCTGCGGCTCGGTAGTCATACCAGGTCACCTTCCACTGGCGGGGCTTGCCCTGCGGTGGCGCGCCAAAGGGTAAGGCGAGGTTACGGAATAGCCAGGCAGCTCGTAGTCGGGGGACAGGCAGTAGGGTCAGGACAGGAGGCTCTGGTTCTGTAACGTAGAAGGCAGACAGGTCAGGCATGCGGCAAGGTTCGTGGTCAGTAAACGTAGCTCGGAAGGTTCGGTACACGATAGGGCAAGACATAGACAAACTGGAAAGGCTTTCTCCAACAGGAATACACTAAGATCCGGCGAGGCCGCAGGAAGAGGCCGGACTTAAACATAGTGAGCAATGCCAGCAATAGATCAATTACCGGCTCACTGCCCCTTTAATTCAAAAACTGCCGGCGCGTGAGCGCACCTAGGGGCGGAGCCACGCGCTGGAGACGGAGACAAGCTTGAGCAGGACGTGGGCCGGGTAGTGGACCGGCCGGCGGGGACGGGGGGGGGGGGGGGTGATGCGTGACCCCGAACCCGACGTGCGGGACGGGGCTCCGCTAGGTGTAGGAGCACGGGCGCGCCTGCGACCCGGGACAGTGGTCGCAGGGGCGTCCGTGACACACATTTGCCGCGGATATCAAATATGTTGATTTATGATATATTTTATGTAAATACATTGCTGTGAAATATATGGTACATCATATATTATTACATGGATATAAAGAATGCTTCTCATAGGGATAAAATTGTATTAAGGTCACATGATCAAAATAATCTATAAGAAATACTCTAATATGGATATCTAAGCCATGTCTGCGTATGGCAAATGATCCTTTAATCTAACATAGATACTAAATTATCTAAAGGACTATGATAAAAAGATTGTGGAAAGACTGTAAATACAGAAAGCTTATATAAAAGGTAATAGTCTTGTGTAAAAGTATAAAGTATGCTTACCGTTGGTGCTATAGTATTAGAACTGAGTGCGGCTGTAGCCATGTAGATGTCATTAGCGTTGTGGCTCACTGAAAGTCTGCATGGTCCCTAAGTAAGAATAGAGCAGGCATCAATTAGTTGCGCATGCGCAGAGGTAGTTCTGTGATTTCTTTTGTTAGGGTATTGGCACCATAAACTCATTAGAATGTACATTTTAGAATCTGTTACAATATTCTATAGCATTGCAAGCAATAAAAGTATCAACATTTCTCTTGGAAATCCAGACATATATCGATTCTTCTCTACGATTCATACTTTTTTCTAATTCCAGTAAACTAGCATGGAATGAGAGGGTAATAACAATTGTGTTGGAGCACGATTGCGTTGGCTATCGTGATTCGAGGATAGTTTTGTGTAGGTCGGCGCTATCGATATGGTTTTTCGAGAGTGAGCATCAGATTATGAGCGATTACCATTAAAGTCTATGGGAGAGCACAACAATACCTTCATTATTACACCCAAACAAGGCTGGAGTAAGAGTGAAATTAACATCCACAAATAGTCAAATGGATAAGTCCTACATCTAGGCACACACTTAGGTTCATAAAGGTCACAGAAAAAAAGTCACAGACCATTTACTACCCCTGTCTTGTACCACAGCCTGACCCTTATAACATGCATCACCCACAAATTAAAAAGTGCCAGAAGGCTAGTATGATTTGAACCAATCATGTTACTCGCACTGGACATGGGAATATCCTGTCTGGAACGCAGCATGAGCCTCCCAAACCTGCATGACCCCCACATTTGAAGTGCCGGAAAAAGGAGTCTTTCAACCACCATTTTTTAGTTTCACTGGACATTAGGACTATTACCTGTCCTGGGCACAGCGATGAGCCCCCACCCCAGGGGCACTCAAAACCTTGCATGACCCCACATTTAAAAAGTGCCGGAAAAGATGGAGTTTTAACACCATTTTTAGTTTCACTGGACCATTGACTATACTTTCCTGGGCCCAGCATGAAGCCCCAAACCTGCATGACCCCCACATTTAAAAAATGCCGGAAAAAGGAGTCTTTCAACCACATTTAGTTGAACTGGACCTTGACTATACCTGTCCTGGGCCACTGCATGTGCCCCAAACCTGCATGACCCCCCATTTAAAAAGTGCGGAAAAAGGAGTGACAGTTTCAACACCCATTTTTAGTTTCACTGGACATTGACTATCTACCTGTCCTGGGGCCAGCAGCATGAGCCCCAACCTGCATGACCCCCACATTAAAAAAGTGCCCCCGGAAAAAAGGAGTCTTTCAACACCATACTTTAGTTTCACTGGACATTTGACTCTACCTGTCTGGGCCACAGCATGAGCCGCCAAACCTGCATGACCCCCACATTTAAAAAGTTGCCGGAAAGAAGGAGTCTTTTCAACCATTTTAGTTGAACTGGACATTGCTATACCTGTCCTGCGGCCACAGCATGGAAGTCCCCAAACCTGCATGACCCCCACATTTAAAAAGTGCGGAAAAAGGAGTCTTTCAACCACCATTTTAGTTGAAACAGGGACATTGGACTATACACTGTCCTGGGGCTACAAGCATGACCCGGGGCCGGAGTTACAGTGGGTGCGGTGAAGCCCAGGTGGCGTCCGTCATCTATTAACGCGAGGTATGAAATTGCCTGATGAGAGCGCAACGAAAAACTGTCGTGCTGACAGCAGAGTGCGGAAGCGGAAGTGTGAGAACTCAAGCCCTTCCTCTGGACACCAGTAAGATTACCTGGGTAGCGCTTGCTCTCGTATGAGTGTGGATCCAATTGGCTTCACTTGGAAATACTGGTGGTTCAACGCTCCTGTTACACCCAGGTGCCTTTATCTTGGCATTCCTTTTTCTCATTTACTCACGTGCTGGAGGAAATGGTGTCTCTTTACTTTGTTTCTCTGTCTGTGCTCCATACCTCCATGTTCTCTGAATAACCTACATCTGGTAAAGTTTTCTGTACTCCCCTTGTACAATTCAGAGGAATTTTTTTAACAGGCTATTTTGTACATGCAAGTTTTTTAGTACTTTTATTCTAGATAACACATTTTTATAATAGGATGGAAATCCCACCATGTCTTTGTTTCTCTTTTTCTTCATTGTATTAAATGGCGTTGTCTCAATACAGGATTGATGCTATGTTAAAGATCTTGCAAAACAACGTCATTTTGCAATAATGTGTCCATTAAACAGTGTCCTACCTATTCCTGTTTCTGAACACAGCACCATCACCCTTGAGCCTATATCTCATGTGACATTGTGCAGACAATGTCTGCTTAGAAAAACATTTTTTAGAATAGGACCTTGTAGTATAGACTGATGTCACAGCAAAAATGGCCCCAAAAATTACAATGTCATGCCCATGAAGCCACTCTTGGTCAATTGTGAAGAAACTAATGGTCTGTTAGAAACAACATTTTTTTATAATAGGATCTGTAGTATTGCTGCTTTTCAAAGCGCATGACCCAAAAAATAATAAAAATGACTTTCTCAAGCCACTGATAAAAATTGTGAGGAGAAATGCCACTTAGAAGCCAACATTCTATTCCAAAGGGACCATAATTTATAAGCTGTATCTCACAGCAACATGACCCCAAAAAAATTATAATATGACTTCTCAGCCACTATTAAAAATTGTGAGGGCAGAAATGCCCTTAGAAGTCAATTTTACTGTTCACTAAAGGACATGATTATTGCTGTATCTCACAGCAAACATGAACCTCAAACAATTGGACAATGCGAAAACTTACTTAGATAAGTGAGTAAATGGAATACGGTGATTGTCATGAACCTTGCTGTCTTTTACAGTTCATACAGCAAAACCATCAAAATGAAAACACTGTTGGGAAATGAGAATAAAAATTGCAGTAAAGAATATGATCATTTTAAAAAACGTTTTCAAGGGACCATTTCTGTTTATAAAAGGAGAATGTGATAGTAGACCGGCAACTAATGGTGACCTCGGCTAATTGGGGCCAAACATCATCAAGAGATCCATGCCTGATTCAACTGATGAAGAGTCAAACGATCCACAGTATCTGTGGAAAGCGGATGCGTTTGTCTGAAGGACTCCTCAGCTGTGCTGAAGGTCCGATCAGATATGTCGCTGGCTGCTGTGGCAGAGACAACACCTCTATGGCGTGACGAGCCAGCTCGGAACATTGTCCATTTTGGATACCCAGAAGTGTTATTGGGTCCGGAACACATGCAAAAAACAACGGTTTGAGACGCTGATGTCGTGCACCCATGATCACTTAAGTGATCTCTGTGTGTTGGATGTGTTGCCTGGCATTGCATGAGTTGGTGAGGTGTAAACAAAAGATTGCACGAGGGCAACCATTAGGCTTCTGCCACCTTCGCCTGCTGCTGCCGCTAACGCCTAATTGGCACTCTACTGCTGTCACGTCGCTGTTGTGGTTCCACCGTGAAATTTGGGAACGTGAAGCAGACGAAACAGATGTCTCAGTTGATCAATCAGCAAGGATCTCCATTTCCTGTCATTTTAATTCTCTGTTTGGGTAGGTGGAAGGAAAGAAAAAAAAAAAAAAAAAAAAACCAAAAAAAAAAAAAAAGAAAAAAAAAATAAAATAACAAAGAAAAAAAAAAAAAAAAAAAAAAAACAAAAAAAAGTGCTGATTTTTGTTTGTACCGGGGATCCAGGAGGGTTCGGCCACCAGTAACTGCTTGTTAATTTTGTTGGCACCTTAATGCGAGGATCATGTTGGAGGAAATGGAGCATCCAAGCACTCATCGTGAGAGATGGAGCCTTGATTTCCCAAGCCCTCTGGGTCGAGGGGCACTAGCAAATGATCTTTCCTCATCTTCCTCTCTCGCCTCAAAGTCGCGCAAACCTCTTTCAACGGCATTGGGACGGTCGGTAACATCACGGTGTCTAGGAATACCTCCTCTCCTCCTCCTCGCTGCCTCGGCACGCTTCAACACAGCCCTGTGCTTGCTGTAGATGATGCACCCTGAGAGCTGAATGCGCCACCCTTGCACTAGCTATGGACCCACAAAACCACTGCCTAATGAAGACGATGAAATTGTGAAAACCTGTCGGGCCTTGTGGATTTTGACGGAGAGAAAGGCTCCGTGAGTCCGCAGCTGTGTCAGCTCCTCCTCCGTCGCTGGCGGGACCTGTTGTTTCAGAGTGGCCAACGATCGTTCCAGGAACTAAGATCACACCAACAATGCTCATGGTTTGCACTGACATGGGCATTGTCCGCATGACATTTTGCGTGCTTCTTCAAAACTGTCTAAGGATGGTGCAGACTCTTGCACTCGCCTCCACTCTCGGTGGTTTCAACACCCCAGAGGTCCGTACGCTGGCTTGTCAGGCATGTGGTCACTTCGTACTGCGTAATGGCATTGCGCTGCTGCCACAATCGCTGGAGCTGTGGAGGGTGGAATTCTCAGGTGTTGCTCACGTCATCTAATGAGGACGGTTGACGGGGAGGCCGAGCTGACGCTGACAAACGCAGACAGGCAGGGATGAAGCAGGGTGCGAACGCCGGGAAGTAGCAGGAACTCAAGACCTCAGAGCCTTTCTTCAGCAGGACAGTCCAGACCCAGGGTAGCTCTTTAGATAATTCTGGGACGACAAGGAGTTCATGACATCGTGCCAGGGCAAGGATGTTGATCCCAGCTAACGATCTTAAGGCGCGGCAGCCAGGATTTCGCCCGTTATGCACACCACCCCCCCTTGCGCCTGGCACAGGTTTTCTTGTCACACCAAAGCCAGCGCCTGGTCTCGTTGACTTAGAGCCGTCCACAGCTCCTCGACATGTGGGTGGACGGTCTCCACTGGCAGATAATTTTCAACACGGCCTGTGTATTGGCACGTGATGCCACCAGAGGCCTTGGGGAAAGAGCCCTGCCCATCCACTGCAGTTTTGAAGAGCGTGCGCCGAGCTGAGAGCCACCGTCTCCCCAGAGACATCCACCCAGCTCACCCAGTGAGCTGTCACTGAGATATAGCTGGCTTGGCCGTGCTTTTACTAGTCCATGTGTCGGTGGGGGGAGATGGACTTTTACCGGACACAGATGCAGGACAACGCGCTTGAAATTTAGATGGAACAGCGTGGGCCTGGACAGGGCAGGGCGGCATGTTTTCTGGCAAGAAATGACCTGCAGGCATTGGTATTGGGGGCAGGCGAGGGCTCGACGTGGCGGAACCCATCTGTGTCCAACCAGACGGGAAAGGCTACATTTCTCAGTGCCAAAATGGCCTTGGCAATGCCGACATTCAGGCTTTTGGCTTTGGATGGTTTTGGGTTAAAGTGTTTCTTCTGTTCCCAAACCTGGGAAGACAGAAGGCTTGATCGCTAGACTGGACGCTGTTCGGCGTGAAGGTAGTCAAACTGGCGGATGGAGGAAGGGGTAGGTATGGGTCTCTGGTGGTTGCTGGTGGCTACTCGGGCGACGGTGGAGGCTGAGCGGAGCGTGATCCCTGTCATGACTTCTGAGAGACATGGGCAGCGGAGGAACGCTTGGTGGTGGCGGAGGTAGGAGGAGCGGAGACAGAGGGTGTGACGTGGTTGGAGCTCCGGCGGTCGGGTCTGGCCTTTTTTTGGCCAAGTGTTTCCCTCCATTTCAACTCATGCATTCGCTGCATGTGGGACTAGACATGTTGGTGGTGGTTACAACTTAGGGTTCTCTGCTCTATTATGCGTTTCGGCAAAGGCGGCATATGACATCGCTCGGGTGAATCAGAGGATTGGTCAAAGAAGGGCCAGGCTTGAGAGGTCCTGGACCTTTTTGTCCGGCGATAAGCGAGGGAGCGGGGTTTGCGCTGACGTGGCTTGCGGAATCATATCAGCGGACTTCTGCGACCGCCATCTCCCTTTTTGTGGCGGGGATCGAGATTGACACTACTCCCATCAGTCTTCCTCCTCTGTCCCACTGATGAAAAGCGCTCGCCAAGCAAATTCTGCGGAAAAGAAGACCAGGATGGATCCGCAAATGTGTCTCGATCATCATCTCAACACAGGTGACTTGGTCGTCCTGACTTTCTGCCATCCAGAGCCTGCGGGCCTACAAGCAATGGGACTGCAAGGCGTAGCGTTGCCGAAACCGCCCGGACTTGTTTGCGATGGACCGGCTTCCTTCACTCCTCTGGTGGCATCGTAACTGGGGTCAGCAGCAGACTAAATCATCTCTGATCTTTTAACATGCCTTCTGACCCCACCGCTATTTTGTCATCAAGAGGTCTTCAGACAATGGATTATCCACAGTGGTGGGTACACGAGTTGACATTGGGCTGCTTCTATGTTGTCGGATGGGATGTATGCTGATGACGACATTTGTGGCGTGACTGGGTGGACGAGGAGGTATTCGACTGCTTGGATGCTGGTTGCATTAAATCACTGAAAGGACAGATTGGCGACGATGTTCGTTACTTAGTTCACAGGGCCCTGACCATCGATGACAGGCCTGTCGGTCTGACCAACTGACGAGCGCTGGCATGCGTGTTGTCGCCTAGCACTGGAAGGAGCACCTTCTCTCGTACTCTACATCCATGTGCTTACACCCCTCGTTGACTCGCTTACAACTCTGCATTTCGCTCCATGTCCAGTATAATAAAAAATTGAGAAGGTATGGATTAGTTTTGGAAGGTCTCTTTATTAAAAGACGGCAAATCACAGAGCTATCTCAAATCCTCTTAATCAAACAAAATTGTGCGATTAAATTTAACTGCAAGGTGTCTATCAACAAATCTGGACTGGCAAAAGTCCCAAAAAACTCGTATCTGTTATGTTTTGGTATAATAAATGGTATTTTTTGCACCTTTCAATTCACCTGTGGTGAAGTATAGAATTGTGTTTTAGATTTAAGTAGATGTGCGTCAATGATAAAGTACTGGAGTGCTGCAACAGTCAAAAAACAAGGTATCTGTCTATTGTTTTCGTATACTTACACCCCGGTATTTTTTGCTCCTTCCAAGTCACTGTGGGAATATAGAATTGCTGTTTTAAGATTTCAGTAGTGCTGCATCAATGAACAGTACTGGGTGCGCAAACGTCAAACACACATAACTTGTTATGTTTTGTTATAATAAACTGTATTTTTTGCACCTTTCAATTCACCTGTGGTGAATATAGAATTGCTGTTTTAAGATGTACGTAGATGCTGCGTCAATGAACAGTTCTGGGTGCGCAAAAAGTCAAAAAAACACGTATTGTTATGTTTTCGTATAATACACGTATTTTTTGACCTTCTAATTCACCTGTGGTGATATAGAATTGCTGTTTAAGATTTAGTAGATACTGCGTCCATGTAACAGTTCTGGTGCGCATAAAGTCATAAAAACAAGTAACTGTTATGTTTTGATATAATAAACGTATTTTGTTTGCACCTTTCCATTCACCTGTGGTGAACTATAGAATTGCTGTTTTAGCATTTACCATAGATGCTGCGTCAATGAACAGTACTGGGTGCGCAAAGTCAAAAACGTATTTGTTATGTTTTCGTATAATTAACACTCGGTATTTTTTGCACCTTCAATTTCACCTGTGGTGAATATAGACTTGCTGTTTTAAGATTTACGGTAGATGATACGTCAATGCAACAGTATGGGTGCGCAAAAGTCAAAAAAAGGTATCTGTTATGTTTTCGTATAATAAACTGTATTTTTTGCACCTTTCAATTCACGTGTGGTGAATATAAGGAATTGCTGTTTTCTGACTTTACGTAGATGCTCTTCGTAATGATTACAGTACTGGGTGCGCAAAAGTCAAAAAACAGGTATCTTTTATGTTTTTGTTAATAAAAAACTGTATTTTTAGCACCTTTATATTCATGTGGTGATGTATCGGATTGCTGTTTTAAGATCTTACGTAGATGCTGGTCATTGAACAGTATGGGTGCGCAAAAGTCAAAAACACGTAATGTTAATGTTTTGATATAATAAACGGTTATTTTTTGCACTTTCATTCACCTGTGAGTGAACTATAGAATTGTGTTTTTAAGATTTACGTAGATGCTGCGTCAAATGAAACAGTACTGGGTGCGCAAAAAGTCAAAAAAACTCGGTCACTGTTATGTTTTGATATAATAAAAAACTGTATTTTTTGCACCTTTCAATTCACCTGTGGTGAATATAGAATTGCTGTTTTAAGATTTACGTAGATGCTGCGTCAATGAACAGGACTGGGTGCGCAAAAGTCAAAAAACACGTATCTGTTATGTTTTCGTATAATACACGGTATTTTTTGCACCTTTCAATTCACCTGTGGTGAATATAGAATTGCTGTTTTAAGATTTACGTAGATGCTGCGTCAATGAACAGTATGGGTGCGCAAAAGTTCAAAAAACAACACGTAACTGTTATGATTTGCTAAAATACACGGTATTTTTTGCACCTTTCAATTCACCTGTGGTGAATATAGAATTGCTGTTTTAATATTTACGTAGATGCTGCGTCAATGAACAGTACTGGGTGCGCAAAGTCAAAATAACACGTATCTGTTATGTTTTGTATAATACACAGGTATTTTTTGCACACTTTCAAATACACTGTGGTGGATATGAATTGCTGTTTTAAGATTTTCGTAGATGCTGCGTCAATGAACAGTAATGGTGCGCAAAAGTCAAAAAACAGGTATTGTTATGTTTCGTATAAATAAAACTGTATTTTTTGCCCATTTCAATTCACCTGTGGTGAATATAGAATTGCTGTTTTAAGATTTACGTACGATGCTTGCGTCAATGAACAAGTACTGGGTGCGCAAAAGTCAAAAAAACACGTAACTGTTATGTTTTGATATAATAAACGTATTTTTTGCACCTTTCAATTCGACTGTGGTGAATATAGAATTGCTGTTTTAAGATTTTACGTAGATGCTGCGTCAATGAACAGTACTGGGTGCGCGCAAAAGGTCAAAAAACACGTATAACTGTTATGTTTTGATATAATACGGTATTTTTTGCACTTTCAATTACTGTGGTGAATATAGAATTGTGTTTTAAGATTTACGTAGATTCTGCGTCCAATGAACAGTACTGGGTGCGCAAAGTCAAAAAACAGTGAACTGTGATGTTTCGTTCCGATACACGGTATTTTTGGCAACAAACACTGTGCTGAGTGCTGACTACAAGATTGCTGGATTGTCATTAAGTGCAGTTGAAATTATAAACAGTCACATAGGTGTAATGGGTAAAATTGAACACTATCTGAAATGTTCTGATAATAAAAGTGGAGTTTTTGCAGCTACAAAAGAGACCTGCAGTTACTAGAAATGATGTTTAATCCAATATAAGTTCAGGAACTGCCCAATATCCAAGGATAATACTTCAATAGCACAACTGTTAATTATAAGAAGATATTCTCACTCAATATCTTACACAAAGTCTTGGTGAACTTTATCCAATGTTCTTTTATAAGAATAGAGCTTGTCTGTGTCGCGCCGCGGGGCCCCCCCCCCGCTCCCCTCCGCGAGACTTTACACCGGTAGATGCTGTTTAAAATTCTCTAGCTCAACTACATAAATCTTCAATCTCTAACATAACTAAATTGGAAGGATCACAGCTGAATAGTCAGACGGTTTCTCTGTGCAGAAATAGAATACTTTCGCTGACGCTGTGTGGGCCACAGGCAGAGGCGCACGTCCTTTCCTATGAGACGCTGAGAGACATGAGGCTGCAAACCAGGGAAACGCTGTTCTTATGTAAAACGAGGTCATGTGATTTGTCTCCAGCCAATCCGCAAACCATACAATCCCAGTCATGACGTCGCACACACATCTCACTGCTCTATTCTATAATTGATTTGCTGGCCGCCAATATTAAGGAACGCCGAAAAAAGGGCGATTTTAATAGATGATGCTCAATTTTTAAAACCTTAATATGAATGATCGGGAAAAAATTTGTCACCAAAAAAACCCCTTCCCCGTTTCAACTTTGTCGATAAAAATCGCTAAACCTTTAGTAATTAAAATATGTGTTAAGTTTTGGTTGTGATAAAGGGGGATATCTATTAGGCCCCGGGGCAAAACCCAAGGGTGAAATACGTAAAGCAGTCGTATCGTTCATGAAAAGAGGGTTTGAGAAAAGCTAAGGGATAAGAAAGGACCATGGGCCGAGCATTGGACTACGTTGTGTTGTCTTTGTTTTCCCCTATATTGGTATTATTGACTAATACAATATCCCTTGATTCTTGGGGATTTTTGGGTTTTGATTTTGTAGGACATTTTTGGGAATGGTCAAGTTTATTGCTCGTTTGGGAAAATTGAAACAAAAAAAACATGTGCGGGCACCTTGCCCACTATTTTAAATACCCAAAAGGATTTAAATAATTTTCGGGTACTGCATTATGCCATTATATTTCTTGTATGGTAAATTTAAAATGGGCTTGCACTTCTTGTCAAAGGGGGAAACAAAAACGAAGGTCTTTTTGAAACCCATCTTTCAACATGATTGGACGTTAGAGCTTTGGAGACTACCCCCAATTGGTGATCCCCCTTGTCACTTTTTAAATTTTCAGATTTGTTGGGAATGTATAACAGAGTTCTAAAAAAGATGCCCCCATTTTTTGCTTGTTTTGGGGGTGAGGGGGGGGTGCAAGGGATTCCTGCCCCGGTAAAAGAAATGGAAGGGAAATTTTCCCCCCCCATTTTTTGCCCCTCCCGTTTTTTCGAGGCAAACCCTAAAAGGAAATGAGCTGGAACAGTATGGCAGATCGCAAGGGAAGTAGGCTTATTTTATTTTTTAACCCCTTTTTTTCTTAAAAAATTAAAAAAAGGTATCCTTTTTAAACGCATAAAAAAAAACAGCCCCCAAGGACCCATCTGCACGCTCCCTTTCCCTTTCCCCCCCATGCCCCATAAAATGCATTGTCCACACCTACGCTTCCTGGAGCAGGCTACAGTAATCTATGACAATGTGGGGAGATAAAAAGACTGCGTCCTTGATGGCCCTTTCTTTTTGTGTTATAAGAATGGACATATTTT